>JAFVLL020019585.1:0-22666 GCA_021397915.2 Tor tambroides
TCAAGTAGGTGGTCGAAGATGTTTTAACTTTCATACCAGACTTTCTAAACCACACATTTCAATTAGAAATAATATTTGTGCCACAAATCAAAAAAATTGCCCAGTGTTATCATACAATTAAAGAACCCAAAGCAATAAAAATACCACTTTTATGTGCACACAGAGTATGTCTGGATTAGATTTCAGTCAAAATAACGAGGCTCTGGTGCTGCCCTCAAAGGAGCGTAACAGCAGGATTATGGTAGTAAAATCGCATTCATTTTCTAAAAAATACATATTTTTTGCAAAACTTTAAGACCAAAGGTTAAGCAAGTGTATCTATGTTTGTTCATTAAAAAGTGAAGTACTACATTACCCACAATCCTTAGGCAGGGTCTAACAATGCCAATGGCATGATCAAGTCTCCATTATATTTACTTGAATACTGTCCAATAAACTTTCATTATTATACTAAACTTCACATTTGTATCTTTTTTATGTTGTTTATATAGTTCACTCCCTTATGAAAAGGACACAGTCGTGTACTTTTGTCTTTTTGTTAAATAGTTTTTAATGTTTCAAATCAAGGCTTATAATGTTGTGAGTGTTTGACTTCGTTTCAAGGCTTGCAACTCTTGTCTGAAATGTCTGAAATGCCTCTGGAGAAAATAAATAAAATACTCCCAAAACCAAGGCTGCTTAAAAAGACACACCTAACTCTGTAGCATGAGCACCCAATTTTTCCACCAATCAGAAGGCCAGAGCAAAATGGATCACATCCAATCAAACGTTTGGTCTAATTAACCACAACAAGCATGGTGGAATGGAAACAACAGAAAGGACAATGGATGAAGGTAAGGTTATCTTTTGAAAATCACAAGATTTGCGTAATGAAATATGATAGTTGTGTTAATGTCAATGCTTTTGTAAAGGCTGCTGGGTTCAGTGCTCTTGTCTTTTCTGGCCCTGTAATGTTTCCTTTCTGGTGGGTCTGTGCTGCTGTCTTGAGTGTTTGTCTGAGAGGGAGTTAAGTACTCCAAATTTTCGTTTAAACGCAGTGGAAAGTGGGCTGGAAAATTGAGTCTTTAAGTCTTTAAGTGAAGTAGCATAGCTCAGGGCACTGTAAATATTTGATTTTTTGCCTGTAGCTAATACTGAATAGAGTGTTTTGTAAGAGTGTGTGTGTGTGTGCATTTCTGCTCAGTATGAGGCTAAGTACAGAAAAGAAACATCTGATTCTTCAAGTTATCTTTCTTGCTGTCTGTTTTGCCGTCTCTGTTGAGTGCCGAACGGAAAAAAGGGGGGCAAGATGTTTTCACGAGGCAACAGCATCATCTGAGGGAAGCAATTAGCATAATTCAGAGTGTGTATTTACTGTTTTTACATGTTTGTAAGCTCATGCTAGCTTATGTATTTTTACAGTTACCATGTCTGTGCGTGTGATGCATATGTCTGTGTGTGTGTGTGTGTGTGTGTGTGTGTGTGTGTGTGTGAGTTCCAGAGAGCTTCTGCGACAGCTCAGTGAAATGTGCAGATTTGAAGCGTGGGTGTTTGGAGATTGAGTGAAAACGATGTCACATTAATGATTTAAAGTAGGTAATAGGATGTGATGTGCCTCCAGAGCCGCCAGCTAAGCTGAGTTTAAGACACTCTGCTAATGTATTCATGAAGAGGGGGGGATTAGAGAGTACTCAGAACTCCAACACACACGCAATCACACACACATTACCAATGACAGACAAATGAGTACGCACACGACACCTTAGCGCGACCGAAGCCAGGCGCATCTGCACTTGCACTACAAAGGCAAAACGTTAACACGCATGCCATTCAACATCACAGCGGCCAAATACATACAGCTGCAACCAGAGCGGATGTCAGACAACAGGTTAAGCACTAAATATAAACCGAACCAAACAAAATCACCAGCCTCCCAACACTTACAACTTCATACATCCACTGAAATATGACAAAAACCTAAACAAATAAACTAAATCACAACTGACAGTTGTAATGCATAATATTTTTGGGATACATGATACTTTTTTTTAGGATTCTTTCATGAATAGTAAGTTTTCATGAAAAAGGCATCTTTTGGACATTATAAATGTCTTTACTGTCACTTTTGATCAACTGAATGCATCCTTTCTGAATAAAAGTATTGATTTCTTTTTAAAAATTCTTACTGACCTTTTGACCGGTAGCGTAGGTAATCAAGGTATAAGAGTGTGTAATTTAGATTCTGTAACTGCTCTCTATTCTTTCACCGGATCATTTTATTGGCTATGACATACATTTAGTATAAGGACAAATATTGCACCATTTCTCTATTAATAATAATGCATTATTATAAAAGCTTCAGCAAAGTGCTGTTTAATTTTTTTTTAGACTATGTCAAACCAGAGGACATCATCTTCTCAAAAGTATTTAATGTCAAATAAATGTCAAATCACATTTTAAACCTCAATGTGAGCTACCCTTTTTTAGTTTCACCTTTAAAAGTGCAGTCTTTTCTGACACAAGGACGAAGCAACATGTAAAATAGCTTTCAGTTAATAATGCCATTGTAGAAATGGTCTATTCACAGTAAGCATCGATTCATTTATTCTGTGAGCAAAAGTGTTTCAAGTGACAGTTCACTGAAAATTCTCTCATCATTTACTCACCCTCATGTCATTCCAGCCTTGGATGGGGATGGCTTTCTTTTTTCTGCAGAACACAAGAAAAAAAAAAGTTTCAGTATTTTTTTTTTTTTTTTTTAAATAAGTCATGATTTTTTTTTTTTGGTGAACATGCCCTATGAGGCTTTAATTAGCTACAGATATGACTGAATTTTTTTATTTAATTTTTGTAAATGTAAATCATTTTTAATAATAATTTTTTTAAAAATACAGAATGCGCCTTTCAATGAACAATGTATGACAATGTTTCGCATCTTGTGGCCCTTCAAAGTGAATTCAGTGTGTGTGGTCTGGGGTTGTGCTAGACCTGCAAAGACAGCTGTAGATGGTTTATTCTGCTGTTTAGCTTCAGTTTAGCAGTAGGTGAGAGACAGGCATGGCATTGAGAGGAACAGCACAGCCTAAGGCTGCTGTCCAATCAGCTCTGACACATATTTCCCCTTACAGACGACACATTACGTTTGTTCTCATTCAGTGACTTCATCAACAGCTGGCCTACTCCACCCCCCATCAATGTTCATTCATATGAAATCATATTATTTTGTCTTTGAGAGACGTCCGCCTGCCTTGCATTCTCTTGTGCATTTGACAGTTCTTATCTCAGGTCTTATTTCAGATAGTCTGAGTTGACACATCCATAGACTGTAATAGCACAGCTTATAACACATTATACATATTAAGTTGTGTTTAAACATTCAAGCAATTTTAACCAATCAAGCGCAATAAGATGCTAAGGGGAACTCAGATCGGTACTCCCTTACGAACTGTCTATATGGTTTTCTGCAACAACACATACACCCAAACCATATGCACAAATATTGAAAGTCTCCTGTTAGCAACAGCGTGTGAGTACTAAAACGAGTACATTTTTACAGCTTTTTGAAAAAAAATGTGTCAAAATGCCCATCTTGGAGGGTATTCACAGGTCTTAAGTGAATTTAAACATTTAAGGGGAAAAAATATAATGTGTATCAATATACTGGATCTGTACGTTAGGTCTTAAAGTTACATCCGTCTAATATACCTTCTGCTGTTTATGTCAAATAATGTCAGTCAAACAAAAGACAAAGAAAATCACTCATGGTTCTTGGCTGTGCTAAAAGGTGCAATATGTAATATTTGACAGCTAGTGGTTAAAATGGGATCTGCAGTCCAAATTCAAAATGTTGGAGAGCATTGTTTCTCCCACCCCATCCTCCTCAGACTCAACACTCATGCAGGTTGCCAGATTGAGGACACGCTACAGCAAGGGTTCCCAAACTCGTTCCTGGAGCCTCCCCAACACTTGCACATTTTCCATGTCTCCTTCATCAATCACACCTGATTCAACTCATCAGCTCATTAGTAGCAACTGCAAGACCTGAAATGGGTGTGTCAGACAAAGGAGACATGCAAAATGTGCAGTGTTGGGGAGGCTCCAGGAACGTGTTTGGGAACCACTGCGCAACAGGAATGAGCGCAATTGACAACGGAAGGCAACGAGCCTTACACCGTAAGTTGATGAGTTGATTTATCCATGTATTAATATGCCTCTTGTCATAGAGTGGAAGCTGAGGCTTTTTAGGTTGTATGTGCGATCTAACCCAGTTCGTTTGTTGGCTTTCATGCTGCAATCCACTGTGTTTTCCACCAGCTGGCAACCCAGTGTGTCAAGATACTACTGGGTAAATTGGCAGTGGGTGGAATCACACAGACCAAAACAAAAACAGACATTCCAACACGGAACGCACTTTTCAACATAGAATAACCGGCTATAGCAGGAGCGTCAAACTCAATTCCTGGAAGGCCAGAGCGCTGCAGAGTTTAGATGCAACCCTAATTAAATACACCAGATCCAACTAATCAAGTCCTTCAGGCTTAATTGAAAACTGCATAGTATGTGTATTGGAGTAGGGTTGGAACAAAACTCTCTCCAGGAATTGAGTTTGACACCCCTGGGCTATAGCATTGTTTTTTGAAGAAACAAGTATGTAAACTTACCATGTTTCCTAAATGTCTGCAAACATATTATGGTATTTTTATGCTTTAGTACAGTCAAAAAATTACATACAGCACCTTTAACCTTTGTACAGATAGTAAGAATAATTGTACGTATAATTCACACAGTGACGACTGAGCATTTTATTTTACATTTAATTTTTCAGATTCTGTTATATAAGCAGACCTTATACTTGAAAACTTATATTCATACTTGGAAAAATTATATGTATTTGTCCCATTGTTTGGAGTTTGCTTCTTTGTTCTTGTTTTCCTGATTTTTTTGTCTTCAATAAGCTTCTTAATTATATTAGTTGAATTAATTTTAGTTTTTGCTGTGATATTAAAATTGGTATAGATAGGCCTAATTGTTAATTTCAATGGTACATTAGGGACCAGACTTCATGCTGCAAGTCAAATGTTTGGCTACGTGAACCTATAAGCTCAGAGTTACGAAAAACACTTTTGTGTTGTTGATTCTGTTTATTCATGCATCATTATTAGCACAAATATTATCAAAACGGCACTGTAATTTCGGCAATTTTAAAAGTTTTGGATACAGCGCTTAACATTTTGTACCGCCAGTTTGACTGTGTTTGTGCTTTATCCAGAGAACAGCTTGACTAAGCGGTATGTGAGGAGACCGCATGCACCCGCTGGCCTCCATTTGTAATTTATCAAATTGATTTTTGAAGCATTTTTCTCCAGCCATTAACACCCGAATCCACACATGCTAATATTATGCTAATAGTATGTTAATTGAGAGGGGAGCTGCTAAGCAGGCCTGCTGTCAGGAGCTCTTGTGAAAACTGGGTGGGGTCACTCGCAAGCTGCAAAACGAGACGCAACACAAATAAACAAATCTCTAAAAGCTTACAGGAGCAGCGCTGCATGTTAACGCACAAAGGAGGGGGGGGCAGTCGGCCACTCATCAGAATAAACAAATGTGTGCTTAAAAGCAAGGCTGTAGTCCTGGATATCATTCGACCATGTCACTGGATAAGAGGTGATTCACACAGAATGTGTTTTTGCATTTAAAACAAGAGACGCATGGCAGTGCAATGACAAAACCTAGGTATAGAGATGCATTTTTAAAGTTGAACTACTTTTAACTTGAATGCAGCACTTTTAGAATGGTGTTTCAAGTGCGAGACATGAGTGCAACAGTCTGTTGTCCGACTACCACATGCTTACTAAGAAAAACAGCAGAAAAGCAAAGAAATGAAAAATGTGAGGCTACGTCTACATTAATCCGGATACATTTGAAAATGGTGTTTTTGTTTCAAAATGCTCTCCGTCCACACTAGCCTTTTCAAGCATATTGCAAACGTTTCTCATTCACACTGAAACATCGGAAAACGTTACATTTGCCTTAGTGTGCATGTGTAAAACCTCATAAAAAGCTCATTGTGATGATACAGGCGGAACAGATTTCATGCAATTCTTCTGGCAGGATCATTTTATTTCCGAAAATATCCCAACATTCACTGGCATCCAGGTCGCACTCACTAACTATTATATATGTTTGATCTAAAATGCAACTGCGCATGCAGGACAGCAATTGTGAGTAAATTTCCTGTCATCTTTGCAAAACTGTAATATGAAGAGTGTACAAAGTAACATCTATAGCAACAGTGTGAAAGTAGGCACCATACCGGTAAACATAGATATCTATTGGTACAATGTGCGTCACACGATGACTAAACAACATGCGTCATCATTTTCAAAACCGTATTAACAGTCCACACTACAATGCGAAAATGGGGATTTCAAATTTATCCACTTTGGAGAACGTTTTAAATAAGCTCTGTTTTCCTTGACAAAAACACACTCTTAGTGTGAACGGAAAGCCAAAACAGAGAGAAAAAGATGCGTTTTCAAACGAATACATATTAGCAGTGTTGGGGCAATGCATAACAAGTAACGTGAGTTACATAATCGAGTTTTTTCAAGTAACTAGTAAAGTAACGCATTACTTTAAAATCAACAAGAAAATATCTGAGTTACTTTTCCAAATAAGTAACTTAAGTAACTTAAGTTACTTTGTTTTCCAATTTATTTACTGACACCTTTCCTGTCCCCGTGTTGAGAGAAATTGGGAGTAAGTGCCGTGGCATTTTCTTCAGCCTGAGGCTTATTAATTTCACTCTTGATGTGAAAGGGCCTTTACAGTTGCCTAAAATTAAAATTTTTTGTTATTAAAAATAAATAAGCAAGCCCATCCAGGGTGACAAAAAGTAATGCAAAAGTAACATAATGCATTACTTTCCATAAAAATTAACTAACGCAATTAGTTACTTTTTATGAAGTAATGCAATATTGTAATGCATTTTTAAAAGTGACTTTGCTCAACACTGCATATTAGTGTGGACAAAGCCTGAGAGGCAGCATAGTGGAATGAAAAAAGGGTTTGCTTTTAAAAAGTTAAATGCAGTGTAATGCGCAAGACACTACAAAAAGACACAAGCGCAATGGTCAAACACATCCGTTTAGTGTGTATTTACATAGAAAAATATTAGAAAACAGCATAGTGGGATGCAAAAACATGTTCTGTGTAAAAATTAACCTGCATGGACCATATTGACACAAAATGTGTTGCGTCCCAATTCCTAAATAGTATATTAGAATGTAGAATTAGAATTTGTGTGTCCCAAATTGTAGTATTGAAATGAGTATCCCAAAGAAACCCGGATGGTCTGTTATAGTGTTATAATATTACTCACTATCCATTACCCTTCGGAGGAGGATTCTGTTCAGCACTACAAACACCAATAAAACGTGTTAAAAAACTACAAACATGGCAGACTTGCAAGACCCAAAGTTCAGTAGAGAGGTTAATGCTGCGTCCTCCTGGGACGTTTGTACTTACCAGTTGACAAGTCGTTATTACGACGTCGGGTGCGTTCAAGTCACTTTGGTCGGAACAAGACGGCGATTTAAATTTTCTACATAAAATTCAATTATTTTTTTTAACTCTACATCTATAAAACGATGAATGAAGAATGTGCATCATTGTTTTTTTCTTTTTTCTGTTTTTATTTAATTTATGAAGGTGATGTAAACTGAATAATTATATATTCTATTATAATTATACAGTAATATAACATTTTGTATGTGTAACTTATATAGTTTTATTGTACATTACAAAAAAAAAAACAAAAAACATTTTATTTATTTCAACAACTTTGTTGCGTCCATTGCATCCGACACGTTTTTTCACTGACACGCCCCCAACTCGGAAACTCGGGGCTTAAAGAAAATGTCACGCGTAATAACGACTTTGTGGTGGCGTTCATGTGCGTTCAACTCGTAAATACGATGTATCCGACATGACTTGAACGCACCATAAGATAAAGGGGTTTGAGTGATTAATAATCAATATCTTAACCTAACTTAACTTAAATATTTATTTAATCTGCAACAGCACTGTGAACTTTTAAAGACACACTTGGACATTACCTTTTATTTATGCATTATGCAAAAACATGAGGACAGTCTTTCACATGAAGGACCCCCTAAAGGTATATTAGCGTGATACTTCTTTTCAATATGGAAGGAAATTTTTTAATGTAAATTAAATTAACTTGAAAGCATAGTGTGAATAGGAGGACGTTGACTGTGACAAGATCATTGACAGGCCAGTTTATGGTCACAAAACCTGCCTATTCTTCTGCTATACACTCACACTATACACAAAATTATGTATATTTGCATTACAAAAAGAGTAGGCTACATGAATTTAGGGCATAATACAAGGAGAACCTGCAATTGTTTTAGAGGCCTAGTCAGTTCTCCGTTTTAGTTCTTCATATGCTTTCCATGTGTTTTTTTTTTTTTTTTTTTTTTTAGATTGAGGACTAAAACAAAAGGGCATGATAAGTAATGACTAATGTACAATGTAGTTCTGAAGCGTTACTTACTCAGCTTGTCGCCTTTCATCTGTAAAGTGCGTCTCATAAGGACCATCTCCAGCAAGAGAGCCACACCTGCAGCTTAATGAGGTCTATAACACCCCGAGGAGAAATATGAGTTAGCATTCCCATGACTTTCATTGACAGGACTGCAATGTTTTCGAATTAACCAATTTCACACGAGCAAAGAGCCGTTTTTCGGAAAATTGGCACAGCTGTGATTTGACCGATGCCTCGTGCGCATTCTGCGCAATAATACAACCATGTTAGACCAACAACATTTTTTTTTCGTGTAAAATTGCTTTTAAATTTCATTAAACAAGAAGCTAATATTGAGTAACTTACGTTTGCCGTTGCGAAATTAGGTTCAAACAGCAGAATCAGCCGTCATGCGCCTCCGAGCAACGTGCAGTAGTGGCGCTTTGTTCCTGAATCATGAACGAACTAGTGTTTCGAACGAATCGTTTGAGTGAGTAATTCAGTGACTCGCTCAAATAGACAGTCACTTATCGCCACCTACTGGCAAAATAATAAAATCTACAGAAAGCTAAAGTGCTGTTTTTGGCTGTCTGACCAAAAAAAATCTGCTGAACTGATTTGTATAAATCTTGTGTTTTATTTAGTCAGAATACACAGCTAATTTTGAAAGGCAGTGCAGCTCTGTCCTGTACCTCCATATGCCCCCTTGTCTCCAAAAGCCCACTGCTGACCTCTTCAGGAAGTGGAATTGTCACTCTTGAAAAGCACCTCCTTTCCCCTCTCAGACTTGTTTTTGCCCTTTCACTGACAGCGCACTGGAGCGCATCTTTAATTTGCCCTGGTCGCCATTTGCCCTGTGCTCGAAGACTTTTGAGTTTGTTTTTTTTCTGGCAAATATTTGTTTTTGATTTGCCAGAATGAGAGAGGCCCCACTGGCATGTTCTGGGGCAGCATTGCTCATGCCCTCAGTGCGGTGACCGCTATTGCCAGCTGTTGACTTTGTAGCTGAAATTTGTTTAATATTCACTTTTCTTCATGCGCTGTGGCCCCGTTCAGAAGCAAAGTGTTACAGCCTCAAAGCCTTATGATTGAATAAAGGCATTCTGATTCATGTGCTTTATAATAATTCTTATTAATAATGGTGCATTTTCTGAACACAGACCTGATACTAAAATTTACATTTTTAGGATGCCATGACCCCACCCCACCTATTTCTCAGTGTACAAACACTTTATTTTAATTAAAATAAAAAATCTCAGAATTTCCAACCAGTCTTTAGAAAGCAGAAAAATGAAACTGTAATACAATCAAATTCAAGTGTGCTAAAAATTTAATTAACTTTGACAGACCAAAATACCTTTTTAATTTTTTTGTAAAGTCAATGTGAATTGCAGTTCAAAACCCTTTTTTACGGCTATGGCGTACTTAAATGTGAAACAGAACATTGAACGAGGAAAAAAAAAATTAAGGGCAAGACTTTTTTATCTATCGGTACTGATTTAGATTTAGATGATTCTGAAAAGGGCGCTAGAATATAACCAGACCGAATGCAAAATTATGCTCAATGAACTTGGCAACTGATTAACATTATCCAATAGCCTATGTGGACTAAGTTAAGTCAGCTGAAATAGTCTCTACATTTCTACATTTTAATTAAAGATTACAGAAAGTTAGATTTTTCTCTATTGAACAACATGCACCAATGAAGTATTCATAATAAATCTAGGAACATGCATTAAGAAAGCAAATAGGATCAATTTTGATTTAATGTTGGCTTGAACATCTAAAACTATTGCATGTCTCTGCTTCAATTATGACTGATTCTTTCAAAGTTGGAGCATCTGGCGTGGAGAATAACTCCATCAGGGATGAAAGGGTAGGTGTTTTTACAGCCCCGCTAATGTTATTTGCATGAGGGACACATTAGTGGCCTTTGCCATGAATAATAGGATAGAGTGAGATGAGAGGGGTCAGATGAGACATCAGAGACCACGAGATCGACAGGATTTGCGTCAGTGTCCGGGGATTACAGTGCATCGAGCACACACAGTATTCTGAGTGACGGGGATTTAACCGTGGCCAGATAAATCCCAGGGTTGTGTAATTGTCGAGCGCTGAGCGTTGTTCGCACAGAGCGGGCCTGTCGAACAGATGTGGGGTCATCCTGCGGTGTCTGTTAGTCCTGTGGTTAGTCCTTTAATAAGAGCAAGGGGACACTGCTCACCACAAACTACAGGCCTGTAAACTGCGCCTGACTGCCTGGGAGTTTGCCACAGTACACACAGACATGGGGAATGTTAGTTTTGTCTTGAATATTATTCGATATCTCAAGAGAATTTGGTAAATAAAGCGTGAAAAGGAGAACAGTCTGTTTTATTTTTAAGCTGATGGACAGAGAGAGCAGATCCTCGCATGGATGGAGTATTTCTGCATGTTTCCTCGGCTTATGGATTATGATGTTTTCAAAGAAATCTCTTTGAAGCCAAAAACACAAGTCAAACCTGCTATTTTTCTGAGTTATGACAAGAAATGGGATTCCGATGAGAACATCCTGAGCATTCGTGTGATTTGAGAGATGTGTCCGAGGAGCCGAGCCAGACTCCAGCTCTGATAAAAGATCACAGGTCACATGAAATCAACTTGAAGAATTTGGATAGGAGAAATATGTTGAATGGTCTTATATGGAAGAAAGAGGATGGTGTGCAGACATCATGTCATGTTTGTCTTTGCAGAGACCAGACACTTGAAGTTGAGAAATTTCGGTTTTTATTGATTTCAATCCCACAAACCCATCAAATACAATGGAAATATATAAAAGAACATTAAATTTGATATGTATTAGGGGTGGTCGACATGAAATATCACGTAGAGACAGTCCTGCCATGTAAAATTTTTAAAAATTGTAAAAAAAAAAATAAAAAATTAAACATTCCCCCACGTTTACATTTAGATTACATGTGCTGTCATCTAACACTCACTTAATTTTCACCTTTAAAAACACTAATCATTTAATAACAGTTAAATTTACTCTTTAGAAAATCTTAAAATGAATCTCCATTTTGCGTACTATACTTTATAATGTTGTAATGACTAAATTCACTTGTAGGATTTATATATATATATATATATATATATATATTAGTTTTAGTGTTTTTCATTTATTTATTTATTTATTTATTTATTTATACAAAATAGTATAGAATTTTTATAAGCCATTTATTATATCAGCCCTAACATGAAAATAATTATTAGCTTCAGCCATATTTCTCAAGTCAATAATCCTAGTGTATCGTAAACCTATTCTAAACTTATTAAAACTTTTGCAAAAAAAAAAAAAGAATTCAAAATGTTTTTTTAAAGTTTCCTTTATGTATGTGTATGAATTGTAACCTAAAATGTTGATGTTGAAAATAAAATTCAACTACACATTAAGAAATGAGGAGAATAGCTCTTAGCGTTACTTTTAACTCTAAAAATACTATTTCTGTCTTGCATACACATACACAGCTCTTTTGAAAGTATAAATACATTAAAATTCTCTAGACAAGCATAATTGGTGTGTCTGAAATATTGCAAATAACAGTAATTATCAGATATTACTTGTTCCATGGAAACAGCCACCGTGTCATTTTCTGTTTTGATTGCCATGGTCAGATGTCTGCAAAAAGTTTCCGCCGCTCAATTTACAATGCAACATTAGAACATCTTTGTTTTGAGGATGTATTCATGTTGGAGTTGAACTCTTTCACATTCTAATGGGATTTTCTTTCTTTCTTTCTTTATTTCTTTCAAAGAAAAGAAAGAAAACAAACAGAAGTCAGTGGTCTTTTGTTTCGGAATCTTAGTTTTGTTGATTTTCGACCCTTTAAAGTCCTCTGATATCCGGAAGTGTTTACAGTCTAATTACTGTCTGTGTTCAGCTCCCCTCTAGAGCTCCCAGCTGTGGAGCGGTTCGAGATGAAAAACATACGTGGGGGAAAGAGAGAATGAGAGAATTAATGGAGAGAAAGGGGGGAGAGGATGAATGTGTGTTGACAGTTGGAATGTCTCTGGTTCCGCAGGTCATGCGGAGATTCTGTCCCCTGAAAGTGATCCAGATGCTCTGGGCTTTGACTTGAGACCAAGAGGCGTCTCTTTCTCTCACTCACACACACACACACACACACACACACACACACACACAACCTGTGTGCCATAGCTTATGGGGCTGAATACACACGAGGGAGGGGTGGCAGAGGACCCTTGCGCACTGGGGATCCCCTTTTGCCAAAGACACAGGGGTAAGCAAAGGAACGCCCCCACCGTGTCGGGATAACATTATTTCCATGTTGCTGACAACCTGTTTCAAATGGAAAGCAGTTCGAGACAGTTTCTGACAAGGGCAGAGATTCACCCTTGCCCTTGTCTTCATAATTAAAGTGTCTGAATCTTAATAATGCAGACAAAATCATACATCCTCGAACTGAAACCAGCAAATCAAACATTCAGCATCTGCAGGGAAAGTTAGAGAAACAGGAAATTACAGAATTTAGTGACTCTTTTGTCTAATTTCTTTCTAATTTTCAGATTTTTAAGATGCACAGTTGGGTCCAAAAGTCTAAAAATGCATGGCGATATATGTATGCATGCATGTTGCATGTGACACCGGATTGTTTTGCATTTGTGTGGATGGGCTGTCTTTGTGTTCCCTCCATCTGCATTTCTCCCACTGCAAATCTGCATCGCTGACATTTGCGAGAGATTTGAAGTGCGTCGCAAAGGTTGTCAAGGGATTAATCTCGTATCATGCTGTGGTGCAGAAAAACGGCCCCTTCCAAGAATTAAACACAATTTACCCATCAAGCCTCCTTATTCTCCACCGCAGACAAGCATAAATAATATCTCTGCGGTCCAGATTCGCTAATTTACCAGCTTAAGCATCTCCTAAATGTTATTAGGGAAGCCGAGGAGCTTCACAGACCTCCTTCCGGCAGTGATTTGTTATCCGGGTTTGCTGTGCGTATGAGTGTGAGAGAGAAAGAGGAGCGTACCTGACACCTTCTCCAAGCAGCCTGTAACCTCAGGGGCATGTACCCTGTGCTTGGCATCCACTCTCCTCTTCATCGTCCAACACATGATTGTCTCCGTCTCTGGCTGCTGAAATATCTGTATTCATTACATGCCTCTCGCATTAGTGTAATTTCATGTGCAGAGCTTAGTTCATTTGTTTAAAGTTTGTCTGACGCATTAAACTTGTACATTTTGTAATGTTTGCACACAATTGTGTACGCTAAGATTCACTGAGTGAGTTGCCTACAGAGACAGCGTCGTAAGTCAATATGGACGTGTTCCTGAAGGCAGTTCCAAAAGTTAACTTACATTTATGGATTTGGGGGATGCTTACATTGCATTCATGGTATACATTTATATAATTCCTCTGCATTGCTAGTACCGTGCTTTACTGTTTGAGGAATGTTACGCTAACTTTTAAGATGCTATATTTACACCAAATTCTAAAGCAGCAGAAGTAAACAATTCCAAAATAGTGAAGTGAGTGAAATGCTGGTGGTAAACTTAGATATCATTTTTGAAAAGTCTCAAAAGGGTCGGTATTGTGTAATTAAAAGTAAATTATTTTACCTAATGTTTATGTATTTTTATGCTACTGTGGTTTTAGAAACATGTTAAAATCAGATTCTATTGAAATCAACCAATAAAAAATAAGAAATTTTTCACTAAGAAATAAAACCTATAACATTTTAAACCAACAGTAAACTAATAGAAGCAATAACATTTTTAGTTTCATTTAATTCTTTTATTCTCAGTATCAAGTTGTTAGCTTAGCAACATGCTAACATCAAACTTTACTGAAATCAATCGCAATCCAAAATTAATACAGATTTATTACATTTAAAATATTAAAACACATTAGTTTGCTACATGTAAAAACTGACTATTTTAGCTGATATTTGTTTGAAGTATTTTATTAATTTATTAATTTATTTATTTTTATTTCATTTTTTAATGATTATTAGAGTACCAAGCTGTTCTCTTCACAAGATACTAAAAGCAAACTCTACTGAAATCAACTGAGGGTCAAGTTAATTGTTCAGTTGTTCAAAAGCATCAGATTAAAATATTATTTTACCCAATATTTCACAATTTGTATGTAACTTTTGAAAGCCATTGCAAGTCCAGATGATTTTGCCACTGAAATAGCTCACTATAAAAATGAACTATTTTATTTGTACTGAAATTTTTTTTGTACTGTTTAATGATTTTTACCTTTTTTTCATTATTCTATTAGCTTAGCAACATGTTAACGTCTAATACTAACAACTAATCACTAATAATTGAGTCACGATCTGTTCAATTCCAAAAAGCGTCATTAAAAAATGTCCAATGTAATTAAAAACAGATTATTGCTTATTAGAGTATCAAGCTGTTACTTAGCAACATGCTAACGTCAAACTCTATTACAATCAACTGCGAGTCCAGTCTCCAGTGCAGAGCGCTATTTATGTGTTGTGTGGAGTTTGCTATCTATGTAGAGCATTTCTTATTATCAGTAAATATGAGCTTTCATTTAAAGGTAAAGGTTAATATGTAAAGGGTTTTGGAGAAAAGAAATTAGGTTTTTGGAACAGAGCCCTATTCTCCCTCTCAGACACATGTCCATCTTTGCATGTGTACACAAACTGTCTAGATCTCACAGTGTATGTTTATCAGGGTGCAACAGAGTGCATCCCTTGAGCAAAAAACCCGTTATTATTCTGACAGTCCTGATTGGAGGTCATGCTGGCAGGCTGGCTTCTCTAGCAGGTTAGCAGTGGAGAGCTTAGCTTCACCTGCCAGCCTGTGTTAAAGAGGTGAAGACGTTTCCACTGACTGGCTTAGTGTCATACACGCAGGGCCTGTGTGTGTGTGTGTGTGTGTGTGTGTGTGTGTGTGTGTGTGTGTGTGTTCACTGGAGCCCTGTGGGGGTTTCCCCACACCGTCCATCCCTGTGTGAGGGAGGTGGAGCCGGGTGTCAAGCGCTGTCAGAGCACCTCACTGCACCCGGAGCGAGAGACGTGTGAGATATTTTTCAGTTCTTATCCAATCACTGTGTTTAGATGTTCAAGAATGGGTGGAGCTTGTCTTGACTGACAGAAGTACACATGCTTCACCTGAGCCAATAGACTCTCGGGAATCTGTTTTGATGGTTTTATTAGTGGTGCTTGGTGAGATATCATCACCCTGCTAATAAGCCCAGCCAAGTAAGCAGTCTCATTAAGTGAGCATCACATTGAAGATTCAAACACAAACATGTAATGTTTTGTCTTAAAAAGAAAAAAGGAAATGGGATTTATAAGGTGCACTTTTACTGTTTGAGCCCACCTTTCTTCCAAATAAGTCCAGAAAGAACCTTTTAGTGAACTGTTCTTAAAATAACAATTTTTTAATGAATATTTTAAATCTAAAGCCTTTTTTCAGCTATAAAGAACCTTTTGATCACTGGAAAGGTTCCATAGATTTTAAATATTATTCATGGAACAATGTAAAGAACCTTTATTTTTAAGAGTGTAGATTATTTTACTCTATTTCTATTTTTTTTCCACACACTGAAATTATCAAAGTGGCTACATTTTATGAATTAAAATGATGTGTTCTGAGCACAATGAATTTGTAAAAGCTTTTTAATATGAGGTTTACTGTGTTCTTAGCGGGCTTAACAGGAACAATAGGGGTCAATAAGACGATCGTAATAAGCTCACTCAACAAAAAAGTAATATTTCTGAATAATAATTACAGACAGAGCATTATGATAATCTTATTTTGCCTCCAGATAGCTCTTTAATATTGTACTTTAATGTGAATATCAACAGGGTTTTTTTATTTTTGTTGTTGTATTGCATAAATATTTGTTACTGTCACTCAGACAGTGCCTTATATGCTTGCTACAGATATAAAATCATCAGTCTTTTAAAATGCATAATATTGCTTTAAAATACCAAATAAATAAAAAATAAATATATAAACACGCAGCCAATTTTGTTAAATGTGAGTTTATGTTGTACTTCCCCCTAAGTAGTGAGCATTTCAATTATTGGCTTTCAAGGCTTGTTTTACATTTCATTGCCTCTTATTTTGAAGGACATTCATTTCCAAAGTCTGTTTTCTTCCATCATTCTTATTTTACAAACTCTTCTAGATCTGGTCTGTTTCAAATGTGGTCCACAAAGCTCCTCTTATGTGAGAGACTAAAAACATTATGCATAAGCAAGGGTACAAGGTCAGGCAGCATGGTGGCTAGTCAACTTCAATCCACTCTCGGTTGAGATCACACATACCTGCGATCTCTTCGGGTCTCTGCTTCAAGTCACCCACAGTGCTTACCGTCCTGCAGACCGGTCACCCTGGTGAGGTCATCGACTGACTCCAGCTGTAAGGTTAAATTACACTTGTTAACATCTTTCATCTCGACTTCTGGACAAACTTCATTTTTGACAGGCAAATGATCAGTGAATTGCTCCGTATCAAACAGACAAGGTTCCCACATGTATGAGATCATCCCGCACCGTGTCTTTTCTTGATTCTGCTCAGTGTTGATGTGCCTGACGTTAATACAGTGAATTGCTACTCGAAATAGGATTCCGGGCAAAGGCTCAATACTTAGATAAAAGGCGTTGTTTTTAGAGTTTTTTCCCCCTTTTGGGGCAAATCGCACGCAGGAGACAGGTGAAAAGTGACTTTGACACTCGCTCACGCGTGCACGCGCACACACACAAACAGAGTGGATCGTTGCGTCTCGCGCCCACGCAGGCCTGGTTATTCCCCTCGCCAAGTCACAGGGTGCCGGCGGGGTTCGAGGTGACAGCGCGGCATCAATATCACGCGCCGCCGACGCCTCCTTGCTCTCTCTGGCAATGTGCACCTCGCCAACCTTTCTCTCTCTCTCTCACACACACACAGACATACACACTCACTTTCACTCCTCTCACCTTCAGTGCTGAGCGCTCACCATCTGCAGCGCTGCTAACACCCAGCCACTGCCAAAGCACAGGCCCCCGCACGGCCTAGTCACACACACACACACACAACATACGTGCAGTGCAAACGCACGAACTGTCACATCCTCACACACTTAAGCACAGAACATGAGGGCTTTTTCCCTACTAGTCTGAGACCACAGTCAGTCAGCTGACCGACTGATGGATACTGCACATCACATGGATGAAATTGCAGTTTCGTTCAAATTGGCTGGTCTTGTGTTACTTTAAGGAGTAGAAGCACACAAATGGTATTAGTCCACCTGATACGAAATATTATAAAGAATCAGCTTGATACAATGAATAGTTTTGAGGAAGAACTGGCAAAGTTTGCAAGGTTAGTGGCATCAAAGTTTTTTCAAAACTATCAACTAGCACAACTGTATATTCCGATTTTTTGGAGTAGAGCATGTGAAATCACTAGTGCTTAGTCATTAAACAGAAGTCTTTTTATAAGACTTTATTTTACGTAGTTGTTATATTTGAAATATGCCATCTTCTTATAGCAGAAATTCTATGAAATATATTAAAAAATCTATACAATTCTGTTAAAGTTTTAAAATGTTAAATTATATTATATATTATTATATTTTTAGTATTATTATTATTATTATTATTATATGTATTTATATAATTTAATGTAATTAAATTATATTTATCCTTAAATAGTAATATAAAATATTATATATTTAATAATTATTAAATGTTTACCTGTATTTTTCTTTTTATTCTGTTCAATTGTTAGCAAAGGCTGCTGTGCCATTATTAAAAAAAATCTCATCAGTTTATTTTATTTTATTTTTTATATATTTTATATTATATTTAGATTATTTTATAATATTATCAATACTAATTTTATTAATAGTGTGTGCTTGTGTGTGTGTGTTCAATATAAACTCTATATAAAGTTTAAGACTGCTGTACCATTATTTGAATTCATTTTCCTCACTAGTCTATTTTAGTTTATTTTATTTTGTTTGTGTGTGGGGGGGGGGGGGTGTTCAATATAAAGTATAAGACTGCTGTGCCATTATTTGAATTCATTTTCCTCACTAGTCTATTTTATTTTATTTTATTATGTCTGTATACAGATAGCTAGACTTTTTCAAATAAACCTGCTTTCAAATGGCATGTAAAAACAAAACAAAAAATCTTTGGTTGGTTGATTTATATGTCAATCAGATGATTTTTTGCGTTTTTTTGATTTTTTGATTTGAGTGAGCGGTTCTTGACCTTAGACTTAATGCTGGTAGTCAAATGTCTGGCTATGCAAACTAATTCCCTACAAACTCTAATCCAGAGAAGGGAAAAAAAGCAGAGCACATACCAAAGAAAAAGATTCTTTTGGTGGAGAGAGCGAAAGTGCATGTATGACCAAAGCGGAATGTTTTAGCTCTTACAACAGAAAAAAAGCCCCACAGGTTTATTTAATTATCTCTCAGTAATCGAGGTCCCAGGTGATCGTTCCCGAGAGGAGAGCATGAGGGCTTGATGATATTACACACTGAATTACGCTCTGAGTGCGATATTACTGTGAGAAATTTCACGTCTTCCAGGCTAAACGTCTTGTTGTGGAGTGTCTTAATTCATTTACCGCTGTTTGCTGCCTCGGTGCCCCTGAGCAGAGGTGAATTAATGGTGGTCATTTCTCGCCCTTCCTCATTCCATTAAACGGACACGGGCGCTCGCAGGCACCCGTCGAAGAAGAAAAAACCTCCTTCTCGCACAGGCCTCGAAGAGAGGAGCCCATGAAATGTGTAGTGGAGTTTAATGACTTATAATGAGATTCATAAAACATGGCTGAAATTGCTTGAAAAAAGCAGTGGGAGAAAAAACGGTAACGAAACGCGTTGACAGCAAGCAGGCTTGACATTTGGCCTTGTGTAATTAGGAATGTGCCAGCCTCCCTTCCCTCTAAATCTGGGCTCTAAATCATTATTCTCCACGGTGTTGACTTTGTCATGTTTCTGCGCTTAAGCTTTACCATTTCTGTAAATATTGCAGCCAAAATTACATTACAGTTTTTTTCTACCCCGTAATTGCTTGCCCTCCAAACACAATCTGCTTTGGCAGTACATAAGATGGTATAGGAGTTAACGGAGGCTGGAAGCTGGCACGCAAGCTGCACGCGCTCAGAAGAGGCCCGCTAAGAAGAGGAGATGAAGAGTTGAGAAGCTGGAGACAGCTGATCACACACACAAGCTGTAGAGCAGCAGGCAGATGCCATCGGAACATGGCTGTCTGTCAGCAAAACTGGCAGTACAGAGCAGCCGAGAGAGAGAGAGCGAGAGAGAGAGGGAAAAAAAGCTGAAACGTCGAGGGATAGATGGAGTGCGGGTGACGGGAAGACTCGAGCGGAGACTGTAGGACCGAGCGGAGAGATAAAAATACCAATATACAGGAAAACAAGGGAAGATGTGTCAATGGAGGGAAGTGACAGGGCACAGAGTCACTTTGGAGTGTGTGACAAAACAAAAGAGCTGAAGAATTACCGTTTTACTCCGTAATTGATTTGACAGTGGCCTCAACGTATTTAGACACTGAATATAAAACCAAGTTAATTGTAAAGAAAGTAAAACATTCGCAAAAGAAGTTTGTAAGGTTTCAGTTTATAAAACAATAGATATACTGTTGATTATTTTTAACGTTGGGGGGCAAACTTGCAAAGATCTGCAATTAAGTGAATAGAGTAAAACTCTAGCATCATTTCTTTGCAGATTCCACTTGTTTTCTGCTTTTATTTGTAATGTTTTTAATTCAATGACATTTCATGCATGTTAAGTGTCCAAATTTCCAAACTAAGGTCAGTGCTGTCAAAACAATTAACATAGCGATTGAAACTGACTCTTAATTTCCCCAGACAGTTCAGTTTGGCTGTATAATGAAGTACATTCTTTTCACATAACACATTTCTTTTGATGTGGGTCAGATTCAGGTGTGTTTTGTTTTGAGAGCACTGGTGTTAATTTAGAAGTGTGTAAAAGCACCTGAGAAAATCTGTATGAGAGAAACAAGTGGAAGACTGCAAAAAATAGCTTTATGCCTCATTTAAAATATATACAAAACAGAAAAGAGAGCAATTTTAACTGTAGGGCCCCCATAGACATTGAAAAGGACAATATTCAGATCAGTGGAAATCATTAGTTTCTCAGAGCCCAATTCTTTAAAAAAAATTAAATCTTTGTTTGGGCTGCATTCTTGAACAGTTGTAAACATAGAAAAGGGAAAAAATAGAGAAATTTATAGAGTATAGGCTAATAGAAAAAAAAATCTGAATCGATTATTAGGCTATTAGTTTGTTTGTTTTTTGACTGTTTATTTATTTATACATTCATTCTTATCAGAATCAAAAGATTTTATACCATGAGGTCCAAATCTGAGAAAATCCGGATTCATTCATTCATAAATTCATTAAGGTCTCTTTATTATTTTTTTTTTTTAAAAATATATGTATTTTTACTTTTTTAAAAAACCCTGTTTTCACGGAAACTGCTTTCCTACAATGATAATGTCTTTCCATTATGGTCATGAAACTGCTCTCACCGTTGCTCAACTTCAGTTCCCTCATTATATTCATCTTCCCTTCGGCTTCGTTTGGTGCGCGCTCTGAACCACACACTTTCCCCAACTTTCTTTCCCTAAGAGGCTGTTGAAAGGGATGTCATCGGGGTGGAGAATCTGTGATTGTTTTTGCGAGGGGTGGACGTGGAGTTCTTCCGTATCGGTTTTTGGGAAGGGTTCTCAGCGTCCCGCTAAGCCGCTAGCTTTCGGACTCTAATCCCTTCAGCCAGTGGGGAGCAATGACACTCCGTAAATACCAATAACAAATAATGAAGCATTGCTTTATCTGTGTGATGGGAGCCGAGTTAATCTGTGAACCACTCTTGACACTCAATTAAAAGTGAAGAATGTGTCCCTCTCCGAGTTTCGGAGGAGTTCAAGGGTGGACCGCGCTCGCAGACACGCTTGCTTAATACATGGAGATGAGAAGTTCGGTGACATGTTGGGACCTCAAGAGCCTTTGGCTGCCTTGTTTAGCTTAGTGCTGCGGACTTGTTACGAACAAACAGAGAGGAGTTGAGATAAGAACCTTAAATTCAGTCTAGTTGAAGCAAAAAAGGACAGCTGAAAACTGAATGCAATAAATAGGCTATGTGTCAGGTGAACACTATAATGGAGTATGAAATAAACATTCAGTCAAGTCAGAACCTAAATTACATAAGGGAATATTTCACAGTCAGTTTCTATATAGGCATTAGGCAATACAGGGGTATGAGGTCACAATAGAGTCCATCATGAAACAGCCTGTTATAAGCACAAATGCAAACTGTAAGAGAATTATGAAACAAAATTAATGACAAATCAAAAATGTGGACAGTAACATTTAATAATAATTTTTAAAAGGTTTTAGCTGACAAATTTAGTAATTAATACATTTTAGAAATTACAATAACATTAAAAAATACATGTGAGAACTTGAAAATTATGAGGAAAAATAGAAAAGTGAAATACACCTATATACAGTTGTAGTCAGAATTATTGGCAACCTTGGTAAATATGATCAAAGAAGGCTCTGAGAATAAACCGGCATTATTCATTTAAAAAAAAATCACAGAAATCAAACCTTTCATTCAACTAAAATTATTGAAAATGAGGGAAAATCTCAATATGAAATAAATGTTTTTCTCAAATACATGTTGGACACAATTATTGGTACCCCTAGAAATTCACAATGAGAAAAACCAAAGAATATATTTCTGAAATGCAGCAAAAGATAATTGAGCTTCACAACTTAGTGAAGTGGTTTTAGAAAAGAGCTAGAGCAGTGAAAATTCCCATTTCCACCATCAGGGCAATAATTAAGAATTTCCAATCAACATAAAATGTTATGAATCTGCCTGGAAGAGGACATGTGTCTATATCGTCCTAATGCACGGTGAGGAGGAGAGTTTGAGTGGCCAAAGACTCTTCAAGGACCACAGCTGGAGAATTGTAGATAAAGGTTGAGTTTCGGGGTCAGAAAACCTTTTAAAAAATTGTCAAACAGCACCTACATCACCACATGTTGTTCGGGAGGGTTTCAAGAAAAATTCTCCTCACTCATCCAAAAACAAACTCCAGCATATTC
>JAFVLL020019586.1:0-10596 GCA_021397915.2 Tor tambroides
AACTCCAGTATATTGGTAGTGAGTTTTGCATGGGTACACACCACTAATATTGTCTTTAAATAACTTTATATATGATATTTCAGGTACGGTGACCAGGAGGGGACATGTTCGGTTCACTTAATTTTGTCGTTAACTTGTGGGAGCGTGATATTATGTCGCGGCCGCGAGATCCATACCAACATAACGACATCCTTAACATGTTCTTATGTTGAGGGAACGACATATTTTTTGACACGAGTTTAATGCGAAAACAAACCTGTGTGACCATAGCAACCCGGGACTATATGGATAAAACATTTTTACATGAAACATTTCATTTAATATTTGTATATTATTTATTATTATTATTATTATTATTATTATTATATTAACTGGTTAGGGCTATATTTTTATATTTATTGTTATATATGCTTATTTCCCCTTTCAATTCGTGTATCGTTTTACCTAATTAACATTCTGTATAATTATGCTAGTATTATTATGCTACCATATATTTTGCAAATACTGTAAACGCCTGACAATTATACCAATAAAGTTTTGACTTATTTATGATTATGATTGTATTTATGCCCGTATGTGACGATAAATGAGCGTGTTGTGTTCTGTACGTGAATGATTCATTCCTCAACAAAACACTATAGTATTTATAATTATAGTCTATTAATTAGCTGAAATAAAATGCATTCCAGTAAACTGCATTCCAGTAAAAATTTAAGTCAGCATAATCAAAGCTTTATTGGCATGTCGAGCATTTACATTAGGCTATTATTTACAAAAGTATTCAGAACGTTAAGTAAAGAGATCGAAATGAAGGAGAAAAAATGAATATAAACGAATATAAAAATATAACCAATAATAGTCTAATTGTCACGCCCATGGACTGTTTTGTGTGTGTTTTCCCTCCCCATGTGCTCTGTGACCCAGTTTCTCCCTTGTGCGATTATGTCATTGGTTTCAGGTATGTCTCATTTATCCCTCATTTAGTTTAGTATTTATAGTGTGTTCTGCCCCATGTTTCCTTGTCGGGTCTTGTACATCTTCCTTGTGCTCTGTGTCTCCTTGTTGGATCATTAAAGACTCTCGTTTTGTGAAATCTCCACATCTCCTCGTTCCTCCTGTGGGCAAAGTGTGACAGAAGACCCGACCTAAAACAGTTTATTTGCGTTTTATTTTCTGCGTTTTTTTCAGTGTTTTGTCTTTTGTTTTTCCCGTGTCCCCCATGGATCCCCTTGCTGTCAAGTTCACCACCCTAGCCAGTAAAGACCTTTCCCTTTTGGAGTCTGCGGTTGAGTTCAGCCAGTTCGACGACGCTGCGCTGAACTCACTATTCTAGATCGGGGCAAACTACTACCGCCCCATCGACCTCCCAGACACCACCGGACTGTGCTGGAGGGAAGTGATCATCCGGTGTCTGGAGCGCGTCTATCTCCAATCTAGATCACAGCCAGACCCAGTGCCCAGCCCACCATCTCCCCGCTGCGTGGAGCGCGAGACCGAGCCCACCGCTGATGGAGAGCCAGAGCCCGTCGCGACCGACGAGCCATCGCCCAAGAGTGGGACAGAGCTGAGGATCGGCACGGAGCCAGAGCCTCACGGATCGTCAGACCAGGTGCGAGAGCCGGCTACAACGACCGCCACGAGGGAGAAAGCCATGGACAATGAGAACGCGGAGAGGAGCCCCTGCACCGTGGCTGGGGGTGAGCTAATTATGGATCTGGGACTGTGGGCTCCCGTTCCTGAGTTTAGCCCAGAGAGGGCTCCTGTTCCCCCGTCCAACCCTGAAAGCCCGGCGGCTCACAAATGCCCGCCCTCCCGCTCGCTCCTGCCTCCTCCACCGCTGCCGTCTGGCAGCCCCCCTGCTCGCCCTCAGCCCACCATCTATACGGTGCGAGCTCTGTGGGTCTGCCATCCTAGGTCGTCGCCGTAGCTGGAGAATCCCTTGCCTCCACCTCCAGCCTCAAAGCCCCAAACTCCGCCTCGGCCCGTCAACCTGTCGGCTCCACCATGGCTCCTAGCTCCCTTTTCTCCGCCATGGCCCATCTGTCCACTGGCTCTGCTGGGCTCCCTCATACCTCCGGCTGTGCCTTGGTCTGTCGTCGACCATCCTGCACCTCGAGACGCCACTCCTCCGGTTGCGTCTCATCCCTCCGTCCCTCCTGCTCCATCAGGCTCTTCCATCCCTTTGGCTCCTCCTCAGTCCTCTGTCGCTCCGGCTCCACCGCGGCCTTCTGGATCCCTGCCTCTGCCTTGGTCACCGGCGCCATCTGCTCCATCTGCTCCATCTGATCCTCCCCGTCGCCCTGGCTCATCGGCTCTCCATCTCCGCCTCGGGCTCCTCCACCACCTGCTCCGCCGCCGTTAGTCGGCCCCCTGGAGTCATCAGCCCTTCCTCCACCATGGCTCCTCCCTCCATCGGCACCACCATGGGTCGACATTATGGCTGTGGCCTGGGTTCCACCTGGCTTCGCCTGCTCCAAGTCCCTCCTGTTTCCTCCATGGCTCTCCCTCTGTTGTCTCCACCCTGGACTCTGTTCATCGTCCTCCTCCCGAGCCTCCTCCCAAGTTCAGACCGTCCCTTCCTATGTTGTTCCTGCGGCACGAGGACGCGAAGGCGATATGTCACGCCCATGGACCGTTTTGTGTGTGGTTTCCCTCCCCATGTGCTCTGTGACCCAGTTTCTCCCTTGTGTGATTATGTCATTTCTTTCAGGTGTGTATCATTTATCCCTCGTTTAGTTTAGTATTTATAGTGTGTTCTGCCTCATGTTTCCTTGTCAGGTCTTGTACGTCTTCTTTGTGCTCTGTGTCTCCTTGTTGGATCATTAAAGACTCTCGTTTTGTGAAATCTCCACGTCTCCTTGTCTCCTCTTTCCTTCCGTGGGCAGAGTGTGACACTTATATACAATAATAATATACAAATATTATGGGGAAAAGATGATCAGTTAATGGACTCACAAGACTGTGGGATGGATAAAACTGTATTCTTGTAGGCCTATTTTATTTTATGTACTTTATGTAACTTTTATTCATCACAAACTTCATTCGAATGCTGTCTACATTGCGCAATACAGTCTGGTAGCCAAGGCCTATTATGTAATAATTTCTATAATAATTAATATAATAATTTCTTAATTCAAAATAAAATATTAATAAATCCAGCTCTGATAATCCCGGGTTGCTATGGTCACGCAGGTTTGTTTACACATTAAACTGGAAATGGATGTTGTTTGCTCAAAATAGCATCTCAAGGCCACCACATAATATCACGTTCCCACGAGTTAATATGTTGTGGCCATGACAAAATTAAGTGAACCGAACATGTCCCCTCCCGGTCACCGTATTCAGGCATTGTAGAATGACTTTAGAACAGAGGTCTTCAACCCTGTTCCTGGGGACCCACTGTCCTGAATAGTTTAGCTACAACCCTAATCAAACACACCTGAAGCGGCCAATCAAGCTCCTCAAGCCTGCTTGAAAATTGCAGGCAGGTGTGCTGAAGCCGGTTGGAAATAAACTTTCCAGGAGAGTGGGACCCCAGGAGCAGGGTTGAAGATCTCTGCTATAGAATTAAAACAGGCATTTTGAGTGGTGTTGTGATACATTTCATTTCTTGTTAGAGCAGTGAAGGCTGATCACATCTTTTCTCTGCAGATGATTGATGGAGAGGCGTTCCTCCTCCTGACTCAAAATGATATTGTGAAGATCATGAATATCAAGCTAGGACCAGCGTTGAAGATTCACAATGCCATTTTAATGTTCAAGAGCACAGATGAAGGCCTGAAGTGAGCAGCTCATCCTCAGACTCCTCGTGCTGTAACGATCCAATCAGAATCCGACATCTATCACGTGTTTGGTGTTTAACGTCTGAGCCCACCAGAGAGAGAGAGAGAGAGAGAGAAATCCAGGACGAACCATAAGTGACAGAGCAGCCCAGCTGAGCTTTGACGTTGCTTTATTTCAAAAGCGAAACAACACGTTCTGATAAAGAACAACTTGATCTGAACCCAGCATGCAGGCTTTTACAGACAGTGTTTTTTGTATCTGGAGTGCTAACTGAAATCTACATTTGTCCTCAGTATGTTGTGTGGAAATGGGTGCGCAGAATTATCAGGGCAGATTTCAGTCGATTGGTGCTACTGGACCCTTTATTCGATCCCTGATGATGTTTATGCACTTTACACGAGGAGCCACTCGAGGGCACTGCTGTCCGTTGTTTGGGGACCATTAACAATATTTGCCCTCAGTAACAAAGTGCTCCTGACATTGTGGTGTTCAAAGAGATTATAGTTTAAAAACATGAGCTATTTTACCGAGATAGTTTGGATTGTCATATCAGTGTTGTTATTTTTCAACTGTGTGAATGAGGGGTGAGTAGTAGTAACCGAGGTCAGGTTTCTAGGTCGTCTGTGTTTCTCTCTCTGATGGGAAAATTTTAATAATGTACAGTTGAGTAACTGTGTCGTTCAGTTCATCAACATGATTAAATGTTTAATTCAAGCACTGGTGTCTGCTTGTGTTCAGTGGAGTCTGACAATCCCCTGAATATGTAAACTTGTTGAGGAGAGCTGGGCTATTTCTAAGCCACGAGACTCACAATTTTCATCTGGCAGACAATAAAACGGGCATAAAATGTAATAAATAAATGCTAAGATAGCAACAACATAACACGCTTTTGATGCATTTTTTAGCAAACTATATTGATCGTAAATTGCATCAATTTCCAACATTTACACATTTCTGTGTTTTTTGAAACCATAGTTCTAACGAAGGATTCGCAAACATGGTTGTGTGGTTGGAGCTGCCGCTGTTGGTCAGAGTTTTAAAATACTCGTAATCAGACTAGAGTTACTTTTTTATGGATTACATGATTACATATTATTTACACAATCGCAATCATTCTCCCTAATTCCTCTTTTTCATCTTTTAAATGTTCCTTTCTTAAATAGCCTACCCTTATGAAAATTCACCATGGTTTTATTGTAGTAAAAGTGTAGTAACTCTGGTTTTCATTAAACTCACAATCCCCCTGCAGTTCCTTCACGAACCCTAGTTTGAGAAATATTGGCGTAATATAATGTAATGCACTTGATGTTGTTGATAAAAACAAATGGAATATATTTTCTTACTTTCGTATGTATTTTTATATTGATATGGTACAAGATTTAAAGCAATGTGATAAATGAGCTAGGTCAAAAGTCATCTAAAAGTACTCCGTTTATATTTCCTGAAATGTGTAATGTAATGGATTATGTTACTAACTACAATTTTTGTCATGTAATTTGGAATCAGTAACAGATTACTATTTGTAAGTAATCTAACCCAGCTCTGGTTACAAGTATAGTTTCTTGGTAGTATACAGTACTGGGTAGTAGTGTAATCTGGATTACATAATTAGATTACAAAATGTAGTACTTGTAATTAGATTATATTCAGATCAATCAGTTACTTTTTATTGTGGATTATACGATTTTAAATTATTCACCCAATGGCAGTAAATTATTGATTCTCCCTAATTCTTCTACAATATGGCCATGTAAATGTTAAGTATTGTGCGATCCATGCTTGTGAACTTGGGGACAAAAGCACGCATATGTATGAGGTGATTAATCACGTTACATTAAGTTACTAAACGCTGCCGATGTATAATTGACAAAAAATATTTAAAACCTTGAAGACCATGCCTTTTTCTTGAATATGCATGTTTATTCGTGTTTGTTTGATTCCCAAACTATTTTGTAAGTCAAACCCCTTTGACCTAAAATATTTACTTGAAGTCCCTGAGATTTAAAGTTGATATTTAACCATTTAATAACACATTTGCATGTTCACTGACTGAAGTCAGTGAATTGTCACATTTACATCCAGGTTAAAAAAAGAAAATATGTAATTTATTCATTTTAATTTGACATTTTTATGATTTAATTAATTAATCGATCAAAATAAACCACCTGCAATTCTTTCATTCACCTCAGTTTAGGAAACCCTGAAGTAATGTAATGTTTAATGCATGTACTGATGTAGATAAAGAATGGAAAACATTTAATATTTCTCTTTTATTATTATTATTATTATTACAACAATAACCCATTAAAATCTGTAAACAAGTTAGGTCAAAAGTAATCTAAAAGTAATCCCAAAGTAGTCAGAATACATTACTTAAATGAGTAATCTAGATTACATTACTGAATACAATTATCATCATTGTTTGTAATCAGTAACAGACTGCAGTTTGTAAATAATCTTCCCAGCATTGATATATATTAGTATTTACTATAGTGTGTGCGGTGGAATCAGACATCTCAAAATAGTGAAGTTTTAAATACAAATATAACAAGTACAAACACTGCAATAGACCTCTGTAGTTTTATATGCAGCTAATAAATACTGACCCAAATCCACACCCAGATCTGCATTTCCAAACTAAAGACTAAAGATTATTTAGACCCGCTTTATTTATGTACCATTTTTACAAAGAAAAATGTCCCAAGATGGAAGTTTTGTCAGATTTAACTAATTTCTGGGGACACTTTTGTCTCCAATGCATAGTGAAGTATTCACACACACACACACACACACACACACACACTACAGAGCGTCTCTCTGGCTCTCTCTCTCTCTCTCACACACACACACACACACACTCACATGCCCCCTCACTTTCTCTCTCACACATGCTATACATATACATATGTTTTATACACTACAGAGAGTCTCTCTGTCTCTCTCTCTCTCTCTCACACACACACACACACACACACTACAGAGCGTCTCTCTGGCTCTCTCTCTCTCTCACACACACACACACACACACACACACACACACACACTACAGAGCGTCTCTCTGGCTCTCTCTCTCTCTCACACACACACACACACACACACACACACACACACACTACAGAGCGTCTCTCTGGCTCTCTCTCTCTCTCTCACACACACACACACACACTACAGAGCGTCTCTCTGGCTCTCTCTCACACACACACACACACACACTACAGAGCGTCTCTCTGGCTCTCTCTCTCTCTCACACACACACACACACACACACACACACACACACACTACAGAGCGTCTCTCTGGCTCTCTCTCTCTCTCACACACACACACACACACACACACACACACACACACACACACACACACACACACAGGCTCTCATATCTCTGGTGCACACATGGGTTGATCATTCACCCGGGCCTTCAGCCAAAGCAGCTGCATAACCAGACGTTTCTGAGACACGCGCAGAAAATGATGCATTTCAACAACACTTTATCAGCAAAACTTCCTCAGCTATATATTTAACCCTGACTCCAAACAGACGGGTGAGTTGTTTTTCAGAGAACCCTTTCATTTTCAACTGATTTCAAGTGCGTGTTTTTGCCTGCATCTGTTATAACATCATGTTTACACTCTTTTTGTTTGTTTTATATTTATTTGATCAGAAACTACAATATAACAAACTGCTTGACAGTGTACACACTAATCTACTTTCAGCTCATATATTATACCAGCTTTGATTTATTTGGTATTATTTGGTAACACTTTATTTAAGGTGTCCTTGTTACACATGTTGCATGTACTTCCTATTATAATAACAATAAATTATGCATAATTACATACAAGTAACCCTAATCCCAACCATATAGTAAGTACATGTAGTTAATAATATTACTCAGTACTTAAATGTATAATTACACTGTTACAAGAACACCTTAAAATAAAGTGTAACCATTTATTTATTGGATTCATAATTAACTCGTCCGATGGTGTTTATTAAGCTGAATAAAAACATAATCATAATCTGTGATCTTTTTGTTTTTCTCCACTGTCTATCAAACAAAAGCACATTTTAGTCGAACCTCACACCAGCAGACATAAGCTTTAGGAACAAAGTGTTTATTCATAGTCCTAATTTGCAGGAGAATTGCAAAGCTGTATTTATCGTGTAAACGTGTTCATGTTGAATTACCAAACGTCCTTCATGGGTCTGTTGTGTCACGAAAACCTGAAGATCCAGTTTGAGAGCGGCACATCTACAGTCAGACCAGCATAAGAGCTCAGTGCTGCTGGACACTGCTGAGAAACACAAGATGGCTCATTACAATCCAGTAAGAACTTTAATTCTTCTCTGTTACTCTGTACATTAGCCAGGCTTTGCTGGGATGCGTGTTTAATATATTTCACTGTCCTCTTCAGTCCTTATCGTCTCCATCAGACGAGGTCAATCTGGGTGTGTCGGTCAATCCTCAGTAAGATCACGCTTTTATTAGTCATTTATCAGAAGAATGCTGTAAACCTTTCATATGGAACATGATGGGTTTATGTTCATAGATAGGGACTGTGGTGCAGTGGCTGTTATATATTATAAAGACTGTGCTAGACTGTTCATTTGTGTTGTCTTGTGTGCTTCAGTGCCAAACCCACTGACTTTGACTTTCTGGCTGTGATTGGTAAAGGAACATTTGGGAAGGTGAGGCGCGTCTGATGCCTCTATCTGATTAACTGTGTCCCGTATGACTTCAGCAATCATTAACGCTTCAGATGGAAGTCTGCTAAGGTTACCTTGATGAAAGAAATGTTTGTTTTTTTCCTTTGGGATTGTTTTAAAGGCATAAGTGACCAGCACGAAAACAAAAAATACTATAATGCTATTTTATCCAAAACAATATGTGAGATATCATGTCGATTGCAGGTGCTCCTAGCAAAACTGAAAGCTGATGGGAAATTCTATGCTGTCAAAGTTTTGCAAAAGAAAGTTATATTGAAGAAAAAAGAGGTTGGTGTTTATTTATTTATTTATTTATTGCATGCAACCAGCTTGTTTTTGCATATATGAAAGATCAAACACCTCATTGCTCTGTTAATGAATCTAATCTAATCTGACTTTCACACTGTCCTTTGTACCATGCCAAGACAGGCTTTTGATTTACTACAGTAGTTGTAGCAGCAACTAATATTCACCGCATGTTTTGGCGTTGGAATATAATTGCTGAAAACAACCCCAGTGTGTAATACACAAGCAGAGTGCAAAGAGTTTCATTGTTTTATCCCTGAAAAGCTCCTCTTGAAGCTGTAGCATTGTCTTATGGCCTGTCCTGGCTGGTGTCAGCTCATATCTGTATTCTCTTGTTCACCTCCGTCAATGCTGCGTTTGTGTGCAACAGCAAAAGAATATAATGGCAGAGAGGAACGTGCTGCTCAAGAGCCTGAAGCACCCTTTTCTGGTCGGCCTGCACTACTCCTTTCAGACCTCGGAGAAGCTGTATTTTGTCCTGGATTACGTCAACGGTGGAGAGGTATGGCAAGAAAGCATCACTTATGAATACAACAGGCATTTTCAGAAGAAGTCCAACTGTTTCAACCCAGCAGGCACACAATGTCATAAGACATTGATATTTGGTTAAATTTTGGTTGCGACGTCGGGTGACACAAATTCAATGTAAATCCAATGTTTAATGTCAATGTTAAATTGATGTCCAATACAGACGTCAGCTGACGTTGAGATTTTGTTGTTTTTAGGTTGTGTAACCAAAATCCAACGTTAAGTCAACGTCAAATTGACGTCAAATATTGACGTCAACCCGATTTTCATTTTCGATCAAAATGCAACGTCTGTCCGACGTCATGTCCAACGTCAACCTGACGTTACATAGACGTCTGGTGCCTGCTGGGAAAAACCATTGCAACTGAAAAATTGAGTTCAGCTGCATACAAATGTGAGAGATTATCAGCAAACAGCAGTATGCAGTAGTTTTGTCTGTCTGTTACTGATTGGATGTTGAGATGTGGGCGTGGCCAATCAAAAACATGGGTTTAAACGGACTAATGATTGGAGACACCAGAGAGAAGTCACAGTAAGAAAAAAACATGCGGGTGACTTCGATTTCATGCAGACTTGAAACATTATGTATGTATTTATTATACATTTATTTATTTCTGTTCGGCAAAGATGCATTACATTGATGAAAAGTGACAGTAAATACATTTGTAATGTTATAAAAGATTTGCATTTCAAATAAATGCTTTTCTGTTGCACTTTTGATTTATTAAAGAATCCTTTAATCCATAATCCTTTAAGTAAATCAGCATATTAGAGTGATTTCTGAAGGATCGTGTGACACTGAGTAATGATGCTGAAAATTCAGCTTTACATTACATAAATAAATTACATTTAAAAAATGCATTTCTTTTAAAGTGTAATAGTATTTCACAACATTACTGTTTTACTGTATTTTTGATCAAATAAATGCAGCCTTGGTGAGCAGAGGAGGCCAGTTTTACTTTAAAAACAATACATGCACATTAGACTTCATAATAATATTCAACTCAGACTGAAGCACTGTTCAATATTCACATGACTGACTACATCTGATTAAAACAAAAGTGTTTTTGGTTAGGATGTACAAACAGCCACCATTCAGAGTCAAAGAGAGCCAGGATTAGCCACAGCACTATTAATAACCATACTTCTGATTAAAAAATTGTTCCAAAAAGTTGTTTTCAACTTAAAATAATTTGTTACCCCGCTGACTTAAAATTTTTAGTTTAGTCAACTTGAAATTTTAAGTTACTCAATGTTAATTTAAGGGACAA
>JAFVLL020019587.1:0-11304 GCA_021397915.2 Tor tambroides
AACATGAAACAGCTTGGGACTCGTTTTAAAAACGACTCGTTTCAATGATTCAGAGTCGACTCTTTCTTTTGAGAGACAATAGCTTTATACACGGTGCACTTCCAGATTTAAAACTTTGCGGTATGGTTTCATTCACTTAGAGCTGTGTTACACACTGCATGAAAGGTAATTTTCAAAAATCCATAATGGGGCACTTTAACATGCACGCCGAAAAAAATATGCCCTGCTCAAGCTCTGCTTACGCGTGCTGTGTGAAACGGGTGTAACCGTGCTGAGAATTCCGGGCCGAGAACGGTTTGTAATCGTGCCACGCCGTACCAGGCCCACGTGGAAATTCGGCCCGATAGTGGAAAAGCGGCTATTGGTTACAGAGTAGTTCTGAGCTCAGTTTGCTTGCGCTGTGCTCAGTTATTGGTCCGAGCTGCGGTTTCGTTACGCTTTTTTCATTTGCCATTTGATGTTCCTCATATGCAGCGCTTATGAGTTGGACAACGCGGCGCGACCGCTCACAAAATTTAGTCGCACCGGCAGAAAAAAATGGTTGCAAAATGCGACAGTTTGATAGCAGTCTGGAGCCCTGCTGAATGTAATTTCCATTCAGTGATTGAGAGGGAATCATAAATAAAACAAAAGTTTTATGATTCCCTCTCAATCATTGATTCAATCCACATTTTAAGTGTTGAAGATAGGATACCTTTACAGTATGTGAGTTTCTGTTGTGCTACTGTGACTATTTCTACAGTAACAAGGGAAGATTCATTGTTTTGAATTTTCTCAGTTTTAAAACTATCTCTTGAAATACATACCCTCTGTGGAAGTGGAAGGTCAAATCCCAAATATCTCCCAAGATATTTCAACAGAACTACATAAAAAGGCTGAATCTTTGTCCACTCTCATAGAGCATGAATGTGCCAGTTTCTTGTATATATTACTGTTCAAACTACCCATCATACAAAGCAAAACTTGGGTGTAGTAATGCCTTTGTAAAACTTTACACTGGATAAATTTACCTCACTTCTTTATATACTTCCCACTTTTGGACAAAACTCTATTCCATGTGTCTTTATCAATGTTGCTATGTCTTTGCCAATTGACTTTCAGGATTTTCACAGTTCCTTTCATCAATCCTTATACACTTTTGATTAAAAATAGATGCCTTCTAAAGAGGCCTCCATAGTTTGCACAACTTTTCTAAAACACTGTTTTCCTGCCTAGTGCATGAAGTTATTATAAAAAGCCCATCACTACTAAAGTCCTTTAGAAGTATGTATTCCACTTCTAAACCATTGTCCCCAAATCTTTTTTGATATAAGAGTTGCACGGTATACCAGTGCTATGGCAGTATTGTGATACCTAAGCCTCAAAAAAGTACCAGTGATACCACAGTATTTTTCAAGTGGTAGTACTGTGGTGGAGCTTTTTGCAGTTTGGTTGTAAAGTGTTCTATAAAACAGCTGTTATACTAAATTCTACTTGAGAAATTCAAAACTGACCCATATTGAAATACTTATTGTATTGTTGTGTGTTTAAGCCACAATTCCCAGTTTCTTCAATTTGATGTAGAGTTTATCTTTTAATCAGCTGGGTCACCAATGCTTTTTTTTAATTGCTTTTTCAGTCTGGCCTGCTTTATTTTTATTGCTCTCCAAGTAAGTTGACTAAGAATTGCATACTCTGATGCTGAGATAAGTAATTGTGTGTGGGCACTCTGGCAGTTGTGTTATGTGGGGAAAAATAAAAAATAAAAAAAAATGAGTTGTTAAAATTTATACTATAGACAACGTTTTGCAAATAGGAATGCTTAAGATGCTTAAGGCAAACGTTACAGCCAACATTCTCACATTCACAATCATGCACGAGTGACGTTAATGAAATCACGTCATTCTAATTGAAATCAGTGGATTTGCAGTTTTCAGCTTTGTTTCAAGTTTATAGAAGCCATAATTTTTTCCTGTCTTCCGGTAGGCAGTGTTCTCGGCCGTGATGTCTGCTAAGGCGATTTCTGAGCAGACAGGAAAAGAGTTCCTGTATAAATACATCTGCACTACAGCAGCCATGCAAAACCGTTTCTGCTGTGCCACTGTCACTGCAGAGACCGACTGGGACTGCCTTACGCAGGACCACCCGTGGCTGCTAACAGAAGTGAGTATATGTCTTGGTTTCCTGTTCTATAATACTGCATTGTTTTCATTGTAATATATTTGTCTGTCCCTCCATGCAGAGGCTGGTTGTGAAGCCAGATCAGCTGATAAAACGCAGGGGGAAGCTAGGATTGGTGGCAGTTGACCTGAACCTTGAGGGTGTTCAGGAATGGCTGAAATCACATCTGATGACAGAAATTACAGTAGGCCTTTTAAAAAGTTTATATTTGTATTTAATTGGAGTAACTGTTGTTTGCCATTCAAGTTTATTAACCCTCTGGGGTCTGATGGGGTTTTGAGGGCCTGGAGAAGTTTTGACATGCCCTGATATTTGTGCTTTTTCAGTATCTTAAAAACATATTAATGACTAAAGTCTGATTACACTGTATTCAGCACAAACTGGGCTACAATAATGTGCGAGCAGTGTGAATGTAAATGTTTGTGTTTTTTAGAAAGCAATGTTTATGCGTGGTTAGTTAAAAACTAAAATTAAGTCACTGAAATAAGGCCATAAAACATACAAGACTTTTGAGAACTGGATGTGATAGTTTTTGCTAAAAAATGTGAAAATCATCCTGTTCACTCATTCACAGAAAACAATATATTGATTTAACTTTTGTAAGACATTATTTGTGTTCTAAAGGCTGTATTTGAGGGAGTGACAATGGCAATGAATATTCAATGATTCACACCTGAAAGGGCCTCCCATAATAAGCCTTCAGTCAGTAATGTGTCTGTGAAGCAGGTAACAAAGAATATGAGGAGAGTAAAAAAATGGGCAATTTGATTATTTGTATTTTATTTACAACACAGTATAATCAAAATAGAGGCCTACACAGTAAAGGTCAAGGACACATGATTGAAGATGCTGATCTAAACACTGAGACTTGAACAGTAACACAACTTTTTGCCAAACATTCTTAGACTTACTGTGTAAACAGTGTAAACACTCATACCGCTTTTATATCTTGTGGTTTTATATTTTATAGAACATTAAAAAAACATCCTGGCATTGTGAGACATTTAGATGCAATGAAATGACATATTTCAAATGTTTCACTTGATTTCATTCATGTAGTCAGGAATTATAGTTTGGAAAAGTCTAACTAGTAAAATGTGTACAAGTTACGTCACAATAACACAATAACAACTAACGCAAGTAATCTTACTCATATAAATGATCTCCTCCACTGGATCAAGCCGCGTCACATCGTGTTCTTCTGAGGTAAATCCTGGGTTATTCCTCTGTGCGTCTTCTTCCAAAAACAAACAGTAGGCTGTCTGAGATGAACTTGAATTGTCACATTTGTTTACAGAGGTGATGTGAGCGTTTACATGTCTCACGTGGTCGATTGTAATATCGTGGGCGTGATCACATTAGAAATAATGAGCTGAGATGGGAAAAACTGAACCTCGCGTTGGTTTTAATATGGATTACTTTATTAGAGAATATTTGTTTTCAAAGTGACTAACTTCATTTAAAAATAGACATTTCAAGCTTTCTATACATATATTTCTCATGTCTGTGAGGCAAGTATTCGCGGAGATTCAGGTTGTTTTATTTACGTGTCTGTGAAGAGAGGTGACAGAGACCGAGATGGCAGAGAGTGCACACTGTTTATTTTCTTTATTTTACAAAAGTACATTTTGTTGTTATGACTATATACACACAGAAAAGTAGACCCTTTGCAGTTTCAAACAATACCTTATTTTTATCTGTACGATCAAAAATTATGGAGTATTTTTAGTTCTATTCGCAGTCATCAAGAAAAAACGAGACAGACCGCACCAGTGTGGGCTTTGACCCCAGAGGGATAATTATGTAATTTCACTATACCTAGCTTTTATGTTACAAGCAGGTAACTAACAGTTTATTTCACTGTATCTACAAAACACTGAAACATGCTTTAAACAAATGTGTTGACTTTTTCTGGCAGACATTTATATAGATTTAATCCATGCAGCAGAGCCACTTTGCAGGTAAAACTAAATGAATTGCTCTTTACATTAAAACTTTTGACACTGAAAAAAATTAAGATCATAAAATAATAATAAAAAAAGACTGTGAATCATGCAACTACCTTGATTTTATAAAGGTTCAGAGATTCTCTTTAATCATCGAAAACCATTTTGATGATGTCATTAATTTGTTGTCATGCTGCCAGCCAATTGCCAATCATATCAATACATCTGCCTTTTCCAGTGAACACACACACAGTTATCTTGGACAACTTAATCCAGATATTTTAATGAAATGCATTTAAATTATCCAGTATTTTACTGTCCGGCACTGACACCAGTGCTTTTGTTGCTTTATAAGCTTGAAAAGAAAAAAAATTATTTGTAAGCCTTCAGATGTTAAAATTTATATTGTGGCTCCTAGGAATTTAAATAAAACAGAATAACTATGCAGTGACATGATTCTAAGGGCTTGTTGCATTTCTATATAGGGGGTGTTAATTTTAGCTTCGTGAAACCGTTCTAAACCTGATTTACTAAACAATGAATTTTAAAGTGTATATATAAAGAAATAATTTGACATTTGATGGAGAGTGGTTTTTTTTTCCTGTTCCTCAGATTGGGAATGCGAAAGGGATCTTAAAGAACTTCCTTATTGAGCCGTTTGTGCCTCACTTACAGGTATTACAATTCAGTTTTATCTTTATCAGTGTCTTTTTGCGGGTCATTACACACAGTTCCTTCATTTATATTTTTATATACACTGCCTGGCCAAAAAATGATTTTAGGAATCATTTTGAATCATTTTTCCAGTGATTAATATGTTTCTGGCATGTTATATGTTTGGCAGCAATTAGAAGTCAGAAGACATACCCATGTGTGAATGACCAGATTCATTGTCCTCAAATTTACAAAATAATCAAGTGCATGACATCTAGCATTTTCAAATCTTTTCAGATTTTAGTTGTGCAGTGAATCCCCCCTTAAAACAGAACAAATACAATACATGGAAAAACTGAAAAGAAACACTGAAGTTTCATTACTGAATCTTTGAGTAGGGCAATAATGTTTTTCAAAGGACATCAAATGTTTACCTCAAGTGACTTAGATTTGTACCATTACCACTGAATGCATCTAACCAAGAGACGGTAAAAACATATTATAGTTTAGATCAGAGTTGGCCAACTTAGCTCCAGTCCTGATCAAACTCAGTTGATTAGCTTGTTCAGTTGTGTTTGATCCGAGTTGGACAGTTGAACTTTATTGGACAGTATACATAAAGGGCCAGAGTTGGAATTTATTCTTATTTCATCAGAAATGTTAGAAATATGTATTTGCTTTCTTTATATTTAATCATTGATAGTTGTTAAAACTGCAAGCATACAGCTTTTGTAGCATCATTTATTAGAATGTAATGATTCATTGGTTACTTTTAAAGCCTGCAGAAAAAAATCTTCTTAACTAGCCAACTTGACTCTACATTATCGCTTGGCAAAAACTGTACTACATATTGTTAGTACTGCACATCCAGCCATTTCTCATCACTGCTACAGTGTATGTGTCATGTTAATGTTACTGAGTCACTATGATTGAAGCGTCTCACATTTTTTTGAATGAGTTAACTGTAAATGTTCCAGGAACAAAGACATCACTTACCAAACCAATGAACAGCATTATGAAATGGCCTATACGCAGCTCTGTGTAAAATAATGATTCTCTGACTTTTCTAAGGAATTTTGCCAACGTGAAGTTTTATGTCAAATCCTAGATGAAAGTTGTCTTGACATTGTTTTACAAAATAATGGATTACCAAGTGTTAATGAATGGCATTTAATTGTTTGGCTTTCATCATTTGTGTATATCTTGCTTTAGAAAAAGTTTTAAATCAAACATTTCAACACAGAATTTTTGGAATTTTCAGAAATTTGGTTGATTTGACATGTCTTTATTTGAGTTTGTAATTGACCTCTCTCACAGGAAGAGGAGTTTTATGTGTGTGTATACGCCAGCCGGGAAGGCAGTCATGTGCTGTTCCATCATGAAGGCGGGGTGGATGTTGGAGATGTGGACACCAAAGCCCAGAGACTTTCGGTGGGAATAGATGAGAAACTCACGGAGGACATGGTTACCCAACAGTTACTTATAAATGCTACAGATGAGAAGAAAGAGTAAGTATGCTGATCAGTTTCATGTATTTTTTTGTTTCATGTCTATTAGTGTAAAACTATACTGTATATTAGTTTACTTCTGGAATTTTTGCAGACATACACATTTCAAAGTCTTTTTCTTCCAGGAAAATTTCAGTGATGCTATGTTCCAGAAGTAAAGAAAATCCTTCGAGCTTTAAGGTTAAGCAATGATATACATATACAGTACTGTGCAAAAGTCTCAGGCTATTAGTATTTTCACCAAAAAGAAATTACTTTAAGCCATTTATTTCTATCTTTTGCTGTAGTGTGTGAGTAGGAAATATCAGTTTGCATTTCCAAACAGTTCTTTACTACAATTCCTATTACTACAATTAATGGCGAAAGGAGTGTTTGGAAATGTAAACCTACTATTTCCTGCTGACACACTATAGAAAGATAGAAATAACTGGCTTAAAACCATTTTTTGTTGGTGAAAATACTAATGGACTAAAAATAAACTTTTGCACAGTACTGTCCTTTGTAGAAGTCAGTATGATGAAGATGATGGTTATTTATTTATTTTCTAGCTGAATTAACTTCTTGAATTAACTTTTTTCCTTCCAAACAAAGTTTGTAGTGCTGTTATTCATGTAGGGCTATAGCTAACAGTTTTTCTAGTAAATTATTAATCTTTTATTTCTTTGATTAATCAACATTTTCTGTATTTTATGGACAAAAAATGTTATTCAGCATCCTGCCCAGTGTTGGCCACCAAACAATGTGCAAATTGATGGATGTGAAAACCAAACCAATAGTGAACATATAGTAGGGCTCTTCTGATCCAGTCCTGGAGGGCCAGGGTCCTGCAGACTTTATTACCAATCCCAATTTAACCCAACTGTCTGAAATTTGCAAGTAATTCTGAACACCTTAATTTGCTTGTTTAGGTGTGTTTGGTTAGGGTTAGAGCTAAACTCAGTGAGACACTGGCCCTCCAGGACTGGAGTTAAAGATGACTGTTATGCTTCCTTTACAGCAGGGGTATGGGATTATTTTTGTGCCTAAAAAAATAAACATAACTTTTCAAGAAACTTATGAAAATATAAATTGAAACTGAATAAAATGTCTTTAAAACTGGAAAAAAAAAATTGCAGGCAAAATGTTTGGCTTAGTAGTGGCTTCCTACTGATATAAAGCCACTTGCGTGTGGGAAAGTAAAATTGACACTGCTCCAAAGCCTGCTTGATCAAGACTTGTGTTTATTGTAACAAAAGCATAAATACTTAAAAATAAGACAAAACTGTGAAGTGAAAGATAGTTGCTGTGCAGGTCAAAAAACTGTCTCCCTTCCCTCCCCATTGACACATCACATCCTGTTTAAAATGGCTACCTCCAGGAAATGGGGCAGCCGTGGCCTAATGGATAGAGAGTTGGACTTGTAACTTGGACTTTTTTTTTAAATGCCAAAAGGGATGCAGTTAATCTCATTCACCACAAGGGGAGTATGGAAAATAATACATACACACATGCAATCAACACAGACTATAGAAAAGACATTATACAACAATATTAACACCTTTATAGCTCCTACGTCCCGGCCCCTTAATTGATGATATTAAGGCAATTACACATACATATATTAAGGAGCCATAAAAAGTTCATAGTACAACATCCCTTTAAATTTTTGAATAAATAGTAGTCTATACACAAAAAGGAAATAAAAAGTCCAATGAGAAAAAAATGTCCAAAAATGTAATAATAAAAAAAGTCATCATGTAACTATGCAAACCACAGAATTTATATAAAAAAAATTACTCTTGAAGAAAGCACAGCTTATTAATAGTCCTTTACAGTATATTGGACTTTGTTTTGACCAAGACACGACGAACATATCCTCTTTTATCGGGTAAAGTCTTAGTGATCCGTCCAACAGGCCAAGAGTTCCTAGGAGATGTGTCATCTACAATAAGAACTTGGTCTCCTGACTTTAGGTTTTTTTCTCACTTTGTGCCATTTCTGCCTTTCTTGCATTAATGGCAGGTACTTTCTTGTCCATCTCTTCCGTAAGAGATCACAGATATACTGGACTTGTATTCCAGATGGCAATGGAGACAAGTCATTTTTAAGGAACACCCCAGGTGGCAGAATTGGTTTTCCTCTCAACAAAAGAAGATGATTGGGTGTGAGAGGCTCGGGATCAGGGACATCATCAGATATGGTGGTAGTAGGATGATCGTTGACTATAGCCTCTACCTCACAGAGAGCTGTCTGTAGTCCTTCATCATCCAAAACTTGCTGTTTTAGAACAGAATATAGAGTCTTCTTGATGGTGCAGACAAGCCTCTCCCATGCTCCTCCGTGATGAGGCCCTGAAGGAGGATTAAAGCTCCATTTGATTCCCTCATTCAGCATTACATGTTTGATCTTAATGTGATTTCAACTGAGCAAAGGAGTCTCGAAATTCTTGCTCTGCTCCTACATAGTTTGTTCCATTCTTATATTATTTCTTGAACTTGACCTCTTTTACATATGAACCACTTCAGGGCCATAATACAGGAATCGGTATGCAATGAATAGGCCATTTCGAGATGGATGGCTCTACTCACCAAGCATGTAAACAACACCCCGTATCTTTTTACCAAGCTCTGGCCCCTTTTCACCTCAACTGGACCAAAATAATCAGTACCTATACATGTAAAAGGAGGTAAGTCACAAGTTAGACGACTTAGAGGTAAATCTGCCATTTTTTGCTCCATCAGTGGAGCATTCCAACGTCTACAAAATAGGCAGTTTCTGACTAACCTTTGAGCAGCAGAATTGGCATGAACTATCCAGAACCTCTGGCGACGCTTTGAGAGTATCTGATTTTTTTTTCACAATGACCTGTTGTCTGATGAATATGGTTAAAATTATTGTGGACAGATGACTGTTCTTTGGCAAGATGGCTTGATGTTTTGAATCTTCAGGTATTGACATTTTATGCAGTCTCCCACCAACTCTCAAAATTCCATCCTCCAGAAAAGGGTCAAGTTTGTAAATGCTGCTGCCTTTCTTAATAGTATGCCCTTTATTCAGAGACACATAATTTCAGGTTGAAATGATTGCTGTTGGACAAAACGTAATAACGCCATGAAATAAGCATGAATAAGGTCCTCAACTGAAAGCTCTTTATCTCCAAACTGAGCTTTTACTTCAGTTTTCTTGTCATTGAACCTATCCAAATAGCGAGGATACATGCTTTTATAGATGAAGAGTGTGCATCCTTTTTCTTTTGGCTCAATAACCGAAGCATTGTTTTAAACTTCAGAATCCATGCAGTATCCCTTTTAAGGCTATTCCATGAAGAGAAATGCTCAATGATCTTGTTGACAGGATCGAGGGCTCTTGTCAGAACTGTAGTAAATGCCATAGCTTCCTTTATTTATTTCTGAATCATCTTCAGATTTGTTCATTTGTTCCTCTGGAAAGCAAGGCCAATTTGATTCAGATTTGATTCAGTGCAAGAAATTCTGGACCATTCAACCATCTGTCTGAACCAAGGAATGAATCAATCGCAAGGCCACGTGAAGCTGATAGTGGCCATCCTGTTTGATAACAGAATCTGCTGCAGTTTTGAGGAACATCCTGTCCACAACTGAATGCTCAGGCTTCTCATCACAGGCCTTTTCAGGAAAATCATGATTTAGCTGGCTCACGAGAAACTCTTCCAAACTGCACATTGAAATTCTGTAACAGAACACCTTTAGTCATTCATTTTTACTTATAGATGGACTTTTGCCCAATGGGCCATTAATAAGCCATCCTAATTGAGTCAAGACTGCATAAGGTCCATCTCCTTGACTATTAATGACCCTCCATGGCTCTATAAGCTTTGGAGCGTTAACTCCTATCAACAGATCGACTTCTGCATCAGTGGTGTTCATACTGACCTCTTTAAGATATGGTGGAATATCCTCTTCAGTAGGAATGTTCTCTTTGCCAACTGGTATACAAGCTTGAGTGAAAACCTCTGGCACGGGCAAGAAGTTATTGCTGTTAAGGCTGCTCACTTCTAACCCATCTAATTTATATGTACATATTGGTCTCTCTTGCCCCATGGTCCTGAGTAAGACTTCCGTTCTGCTTCCTATCGCATGCAACCTTTCCATTAGGTTTCCGTGCAGAATGTAGCAGAGCTTCTGGGATCAAGGAAGGTATAGGTTTGTATTATGTTACTTCCATTGCAAGCCTTGTAGTTTGCAAATTTGTAGTCTAAGGAACCAACCTCTACCTGCTCTGCTGACACCATAGCAATTGTAATAGTTACCATTGACTTTTAGAATAGCCTCTTTGACATCCTTACTATTTTGGGAAGTGTGTTGTTCTTTAGGGGGGATGTTTTGAACATGGAGAATTGTTGGATGCCTTTTGTGACAAGTCTTGCAATCCAGACATTTCCTACATGTACATACTTTGCTCATGTGTCCTTTTAGAAGACATGCAAAGCATAGTCCTTTTCCCTTTACAGGGTTCGTACGGTCATGAAAAACCTGGAAAAGTCATGAAATTTTAAAACAGCAATTTCCAGGCCTGGAAAAGTTTTGGAAAAGTCATGGAAATTTATTTCACGAATCTCTGTATAATAGAATTGCGTTTAATCAGGTCCTGAACTTCAGTGCGGGATTGCGCGTATCGCATAGTTCCCATAGTTTTACTCATTCCTGCAGCTTTTAATTTTTAAATGAGGGAAATTCCTGCATATATTTATTAAATATTGCATGTAGGTTAGATGAGTAAGTTATCCACACAGACTGTCAGATTAAATCAGTCATTTGAAAACCGCGTGAGTGATTCAGCTGTACCGCATCTTCTCTCTTTCACTCTCTAGTGCAGCGGTTCCCAAATTGGGGTACACTAGAGAAAAACGGCAATGGATAATGTATTGACAATAAAAAGGTCGAGCCAGTTGAGTCTCACCCAGCCTATCTGTGCATAAGAGAATCTCATGGAAAAATCGAAACAAATGAACACAACAGCACAAAGGAAAAAAACTGAGTGCGGTAATGTAGTTTTTATATTTATAACATATAGCCTAG
>JAFVLL020019587.1:11404-31813 GCA_021397915.2 Tor tambroides
AGGTATCGCCTCATGCTACCAGTAGTGACAGTGACCCTAGCCAAATGCAAAACTAGTGAAAAAAAGTCAGAAAAGATGAGTAGGGAAAAAAATGTAAGTGGCCTCTACCTTTAAAACCATTCCTGTTTTGGGGGTCGTCTCATTGTTGCCATCTAGTGCTCCTGTTGTTAATTTCATTAACACCAAAGCAGCTGAAACTGATTAACAACCCCCTCTGCTACTTAACTGACCAGATCAATATCCCAGAATTTTAATTGACTTGATGCTATACTCTGATTAAAAAGTGTTCCTTTAATTTTTTTGAGCAGTGTAGTAAGCCCTTTAGACTTACTCATAAGCCTACAGTTTAATGCAACTTGCCCTCCTGTCACAGGCATGTGCTGTTTAATGCATTTGAAACATGTTTTCCTCAGTGCATAACTTACATCTTACAGTTGTATCCTTATCTGTAAACGTTAGAAATTAAATTATTTCCATTTTGCATAAAGCCTCATCCTGACAGCAAGCGAGTCTCCGTTTCAACTTTGCAGACTTCACTGAATGCGCGTTGGTGCATACATGCACATCAAATAGACGGAGAGCAATAATTCTGACTAAAATATACATTTTGCTAAAATAATTTGCATCCAAAAGTGGAAGCACTTTAAAATTCTTCCTTCATTTACAACAAAACCATAAACTGCAGTACGAAGAGTGTTACAGCCAGTTGCTGCATTATTGACCGACTTTTATATAGTTCAGTTAACCATTGTTAACAACATGCTTAATTTTTTTTTTTTTTTTTTTAGAAGAGGAGTAAAGCTGCAGAAACAATACGGTTCTTTGAGATGCACTGACATTTTGCGGATTGCCCAGCTTGATGCATTTTAGGCTGTAGACCACTGATTTGTTATAAAAACCTTGATTCCTCATGAGATTATAACAGTACAGCAACTGCACTGCCATATTGGGAATTCCACACATTTTATTAAATTAAGTCCAACTGATGTGCTGCACATACTGTAGGTCATTTTGAGTCAGGGTATCAGCTGTTAGACACTGCTGTTAGGAATCACAATATGGCCACTTGAACAGTTTCATTAGCTTCACCTGTGATGTTTTTATACATTATTGATGAAAAATCCAGTCATGTATAGTGATCAGTAATGTAGACATTTCAGGGATCAAGTTTCTGTCAGAGACCAGAGTTTTCAGGTGAGTTAAATGCTTTACTGTGTGGTTACATAACCGTTTAAGACTAAATAATGCATAATGCAGAAATGAATAATTACATCAACAATGAATAACAATGCATTCTGGGACCTACATGGGGTGCTTATCTAAGTGTATGCTCACAGTAATGACAGCATAAATGTAAAATTACAGCTTGCATCTCCACAACTCAATGAAGACGATTATTCTTTGATATACTAGTGTTTTGTTGTAATGTTTCAAGTAATGAATGGTATTGTATACTAGTTTTTTTTTTTTTTGGAAATAAATACAGTAAAATATCGATCCATTGTCACGGAATACACTGTTACAAAAAGATCTAATTGCAACTTTATTGTAGTCCCAAACAATGATCAAAAACGAGAGCAACAGGCAGAAAACACTGGCAAAAAGTAATCCACAAAACAGAGAATCCGCAAACACGAAGTAACGGGTACAAAGTAACCAAACTAAATACTGCAGCAACAAACGACATAGAACAAGGTATATATAGAAGGACTAACAAGACTAATCACACACAGCTGGAAACAATGAGATCTGATTGACAGAGCAAAGGGTGATGGGGAAATGAAGTCTAGAACAAAACAAACAATGATTTAGAAGAGTGCCCTCTGGGCTGTCAGTAGGTACACCAACTGATGGCTGTGACATCCATGGCTTTTGAGAATCAATATCAAATCAACCTATAGAACAATCAATATATTTTGGCCAACCTTATTCAGCAGGAAAATTATAACACGGGGGGGAAAAAAATGTTCATAAGTTAATGGCGTCTTTAACATAAATAACCTAATCATTGTTTTTTGCAGAGTGCTGGCAAGCTTCATAGTGGGACTCTTCAATTTGTATGAGGATCTTTACTTCACATATCTAGAGATCAATCCACTGGGTATGTGCTTTCTTCTTTCTCAGGACCTGTGTCCTGTTATTTGAATTAATGGTGTGTTTAAGGCAAGCATGAATATTAATATTTACTCATACTTAAAGTTCTAATTAATATTTGGTGTGTGACTTTGAGTCTGCTCACTGAACATATGATGCATATTGTACAATTACTTGTAAATATTTTTATTTATTTATTGCCATCATGGTTTTCATAGAAACACACCTCATAACAATATGTAAAGATGACAAACTGTGGTAACTTAGTTGTTCTTGGCCACAATAAGCTGTAATGTGGACCAGACTTCATACTATTGGTCAGATGTGTACTATTTTTTTTTTATGGCTATGAATGAAATTGAGCAGACTTGTGTCGTTTATTTTCTAGGTGGTCAGACTTAATGGTTTTCTATTTGTAAGTGATAAAATCCTATAGAATATAACACATGCTGGGTATTTAAATAAATCATGCAAGGTGATAACCCATTTTGTGTCTGTGTTTTTAGTAGATTACACGCTTCTGATTATCATCAGCTGCTTGTTTGTGACCCTACACTAATTTTCACTGCTCTTGGTAGATTGTGTTGGCCATTACAGAAATGATCTAGCTGCATCTGTGTTTTGTAATATGTGCATCGGGTATTTATGGGATTGCGCTCTCTAATTTACCCTGTTTAGTAAATCTGACCCTAAATCTTATGAACCGGTACTGAATAAAAAGAGAAATGTGAGTACTTAAAGGAGAAAACTCTAAACTGGTACTAAAAAACGTAAACAAGATTGTAATAACAGAATGCCAATCATGTTATTTTCTGTGTGCATATATGCAGTGGTCACTAAGGAAGGAGTGTACATCTTGGATATGGCAGCCAAAATTGATGCTACTGCTGACTATATCTGCAAGCCTAAGTGGCGTGATGTGGAGTTTCCTCCTCCATTTGGCAGAGAAGCTTATCCAGAGGTACAAGTGGACAAATATCATGCCATTGCAAACAAATATCAGATTCTCTGGCTAAGATTTGCATTGTTGCTGTTTTGTGTACAGGAAGCATACATAGCAGATCTTGATGCTAAGAGTGGCGCCAGTCTGAAACTCACGCTGCTGAATCCCAGAGGACGCATCTGGACCATGGTGGCCGGTGGCGGTGCATCAGTGGTGTACAGGTTGTGCTGCCACTATCTTGGCCCTCAGTTATGTATTAGATAAACCAAGGGCATTAATATGGGTATGGATCAGCTGTGGCTCATCTGTAGAGCCAGGTGGGGCAATGGCTTGCCAAAATATTCATCCACTAGAAAACATAGACCTCTATATAAACTGAATCAATCCTAAATTATGAATTCTTAAATGTATTCTGCAACACACATTTTTCTGAATTTCTAGACTGTTTTAAGTCATAAAGCAAGTCTTTGCTGCCCTCCCAAACTCCCCATACTTCTAGTGTAAAAATATGTGGTGAAAACATAGAAATGCAGCACGTCATAAGTCCACAACATTCTATAGTAAATGAACATTCAAACACAATAAATACTACATTAAGGCAATTCTAAGATGTGTGTATGCCACACTTAGACTGAATTACACAAGGACACTAGACCTCTGCCAGTAGTGCTGTTTATCATATTAATTATATAAGGTAAGCTAGCACTACAACCCAGAATCTACCTAAATTTTGGATGGTAGGGACAGGTGCCATTGATGTAGATACAAAAATGACTTCTTTATTGTATGTTCCTTCTAATAAATAAGTTCATGTTCCTTTTCTCCTGGTTCAGTACAAAATGTAAAAAAGAAGTCTGGATGCTCTTTGTCTGTTTTATAATATTTGATCGGGGGTATTTTAGTGTTGGGGAAAGTTACTTTTGAAAGTAATGCATTACAATTTTGCATTACTCCCTAAAAAAGTAACTAATTACGTTACTTATTTACTTTTTATGGAAAGTAATGCGTTACGTTACTTTTGCGTTACTTTTGCGTTACTTTTTAAATATGAGCAGGGCTTGATTGTTTTTAATATAAGAAGTTCTATTTATAGCAAATGTAAAAGCCCTTTCACACCAAAAAGTGTAATGAATAAACCTCAGGCTGAAAGAAAAGTTAATTCACGTCTGTACAGTAGAACGCAGGAGAAGGTTCAACAATCTTCAGCAATAAAAAAAAAAAAATGAAGCACAATTGTTAGTTTATCTAAAGTTATTTTTGCTTATTGTATGGTTGAACTGGATCATCAAAGGTCAGCAGCGAAGACATTGGTTAATAAAATGGGATTACATACATTTGTGTTATTTAACATTTAATTATTGCAGGTTTGCGTCATATTCTGAGTTTGCATTTCACTGTTAATTCATTTGGATGAATACTAAATCTGTTTTTTGCGAGTGGGATGAATTAATGCACATTCACATTTAGTCTAGAACTACAGTAACAGCATGTTCACTAGTGATGCGCGGATGGCGGTTGTATCCGCGGGTCGGGTGGGTCATGTAATAAAAAAATACATTCTAATTAATTGCGGGTGGGTCGCAGGTGGATGAGATAAATCATTGATGCAAATATTCTCTAAAATATGAACGTGTTTTAATTATTTTTTTTTTTATCAGGCAGACAGACACACAGATTTCATTTTTGTGTGTGTTCGCCTGTTCGGGAAGTTGCAGTGACAGATACAGTGGCATTCCAGATAAAGGGGGTGTGTCCCACTCCGTACAGATCACGTTCCGGTAGAATCCCCCTCGGTAGAAATCGCGATCGCGTTCCCGGTAGAGCCCTGCACGGGCCTCAAATTTAGGCCCTAGCCCGGCCCTGGCCCGAGACGCTCAGGCCCTAGCCCGGCCCTTGTCCGAAAGCTTAACAGAATTACCAGCCCGAGTCCGACCCGAGCCCGTCTTTTTCCCCCTTCTCCCAAATCAGATTATACTGTTTCAGCTATTAAAATTTGTTCAGTTTTGTATGTAATGGCAAAGTGATTCGTTTCGGGTTTTTTTTTCATTAAGTTAATTTAGAAAAACGTTTGGAGCATTTTTTGTTCGTTAAGTTTTTTTTTCTTTCTTAAAGTAGGCTAATGACCAAGCTGCCAGCGGCAGACCGGCTGGCTTATTATGTCTGATCAATTTAGCCTTGTCAAATCATCACGACTTGCCTAAAATCAAATCTATATATATTAAAACAGTTCAAGCATATAACAATGTTTAAACATTTAAACCTAGATAAATGTGCGCTGCATCCTAGTTTGTGCAGAGAGCAGAAGCTAAAGCGCAGGACATGGAGACATCAGCGCAATCAATTGGATTTTTTTCAGTGGAAACATCTTACGCCGTAATTTTTGCTCATAAAGGTGAGAGTAATACATCACTCGGAACTGTAAAGGGTCTACTTTTATTTGTGTGCACTCACAATATCAACAAAACTTTTTATAAAATATACAGTATAAAATAATTTTATAAAATAAACAATGATGCGCCGTCTCGTCTTGAACAGGAGTTCACAAAAATGAACCGAAAGTCAGCGAATACATGCCTCACAGACATGATAAATATATTTATAGAAAGCTTTAAATTACTACTTAACGAAATAAATCAAATCGAAAACAAAAACTCTTTCATTATATTCCAAGAAGATGCACTTCTCTCTAATGGCGCGTCTAATGAGGAGATAGCGAGTCAGGATCATCATCTTCATCTTTGCGACACTGACACAAAAAACACTAGTTTATTAGTAAATAATTCAAATATCTCCTTACTATTTCCCCCCGATATACATATCTATGGGTATAAACACAAGTATTGACTTGACTAGAGCGACCGTGACCAGCTCCGGTGGCCGCGTCGGAGCCGTAATGCGCGGCAGACGTGATGCGCAGATCAGCTCTCACATCACTGAATCTGCTGTTAAAAATGAACCATCCATTCATCACATCATCGTGCAAAACTAAGAATTAGTCTAATTAGAATCATTGTAATGTGATGATCGGGTGCGGGTCGGGTGGGGTCGGTTGTCTAAATCAGAGAAAAATATAGGTGCGGGTGGGTGACGTTTGAGCTCATCCGCGCATCTCTAATGTTCACACAGCGCACTGTCTGTCAATAAATGAGAAAAAAGTAACTGGCGTTACTTTTTTGAAAAAGTAACTCAGATATTTTCTTGTAAATTAAAAAGTAATGCGTTACTTTACTAGTTGCTTGAAAAAAGTAACATTACGTAACTCGCGTTACTTGTAATGCGTTACCCCCAGCACTGACAACAGGGTTGTATATGTGATCATTGTGTACAGCACAAAGACATTTAATATTCTTAACATTTAATAATACATATTTTTAATAGAATGTTGTGTCCTTAATGCACTGTGAACTAACATGAACTAAGAACAATTGTATTTTTATTAACTGACATTAACAAAGACCAATAAATGCTTTAAAAATACATTGCTTATTGCTAGCTCGTTTAGCTAATCCATTAACTGATGTTACCAAATGAGACCTTATTATAAAGTGTTGTCCTTGTTTGTTTAGTGATACCATCTGTGATCTGGGTGGAGCAGATGAACTGGCCAACTACGGGGAATACTCTGGAGCTCCCAGCGAGCAGCAGACATACGACTATGCCAAGACTATCCTCTCTCTAATGACTCGTGAGAAACACCCTGATGGTGAGTGTGTGACAGAATAGCACGCTTTTTAAGTTATGAATTACTACTGTGAAAAATATAGTAATAACAGGAATGTAAAAATAATACATAATACATGGCTTTTCAGTGCTGTATGATTTCAGTGGTGCTTCCACCAAAACAGAAACCTAGCAATCAAAAAAACACAAAATAGTGTTGTTATGGTCGCAGCTGGTTAAGACAAAAATGTAGATTTAATTTGTCACTTTAAGGACCAGTTTCACAGACAGGGCGTAGACTAAGCCAGGATTAGGCCATAGTTCAGTTAGGACATTTAAGTAATTTTTATAAACATGCTTAGAAAAAAACATTACTGGGGTGCATCCTGAGACAAAACAAAGGCGCTGATATATTTTAAGATCAGTCAGTGCAAGTTTATTTCAGTTGAAACGGCTAAGACTTACATTTTAGTCTAGGACTAGGCTTAAGCCTTTTCTGTGAAACCAGGGGTAAAATTAATGATTTAATTTGTAACCTTGGTGTTGTTTAAGACATGGTTTAAATGTTTAATTCAGATTTTTTTCCCTACTCCAATTTTGCCTCTCCAGGAAAGGTGCTGATTATTGGTGGCAGTATTGCTAACTTCACTAATGTAGCGGCTACGTTCAAGGTACAATGACTCCTCTGTCTTGATATTCATCACTGCTAAATCGCGTTATGTAGTTCTTTTCATAATGTTTCATCTTTCATCACACTCATCAGGGCATTGTGAGAGCTATCAAAGACTACCAGGGGCCCCTAAAAGAACATGAGGTTACTATCTTTGTTCGACGTGGAGGTCCAAACTACCAGGAAGGGCTGAGAGTAATGGGAGAAGTTGGTAAGCAAGAACAGCTTATCAAGGGTGCTGTTTACACCTGGTATTAACATTCCAAAATGAAGTTTGTCCATTTCAAACACATTCAGAGGTGGTAGAAAATGACAGATTAGCTCAAAGGCAAATATGTATGATTAGTTGTTATTATTTATAACAGCTGTAAGAACTAACTGATATAGCAGAATTAATATTATTATCGACTACCCTTTTCATCCAGCGTATAATCATATAGCCGTCTGTCAACTAAAAGAAATTTATAAAACGGTTAGTTCCATTCCTCGATTCTGATTGGTCAGCAGCTGTGTTTTATTCACGATACAGCACTGTTATGACCGCTTCACCCAACCGTTCTGTGTATCACTGAGCAACACCCTTAGCAACCACCCTTAGCAACATAATACATTAAACAGTTTTGATGCTATTGATTGTTTATGTAGTAGCTTGCTATTTATTTAATGAAGTATGAGTGACCCCTGCTGGCATTATGTTGCATCTTTCATCTTTAATTTTGAGACCCCGCCCTTGCCCTTTCCCTGATACGTTGACGTGTGTGTGGCGCGCATCTGTGTGAAAGACTACAGTTTCCGAAGTGAGGAGGGAATATTGCTGAATTTATTAGTTTTCTGTTTCAGGTATGATTCTGTATGACCATCAGTTTACACTGTAATGACTCTTGCAAACTCGCGCTGTGCCGCGAATCGGTCTGTTTTAAAACTAAAAGACGGAAAACAGACGTTTTCTCATGCTGAGAGATAAGCAGATGTATGTGTGTGAGAAAATATTATATATGGTGTTAAAAAAATAAATGACACAGCGGATGATAAGAGCTCCTATTCTCTGTTTTTATTTAAGCTCCATTAGATGAGTGGCACGTTCGGAACATTCTCTTGCGGTTTACTGTTGCTGTCAGGATCTATTTTTTAGCGGAAGGGACAACATTTAACGAACTTGCTTCAAAAAAGTAACATTTCAATACATAAATTTTGGGTTTTAATATTTTTTAACCGTTTTATAAAAGCAATAAGGTACTCGAAGCCGTGCTGTATCGTGAATAAATCACGGCTGAAGGGGTGCAGGCACTGGTCGTGCCTAACAACGCCCTTTAGCCGTGATTTATTCACGATACAGCACGGCCTCTCGTACCTTATTGCTTACATATACTGACTACTCAGAGCGAGTAGCAAGATGTTTAAGGCACAATAACTTGTGCAGGGTCCCTGTGGGTCCTTAAAAAGGCCTAAACGTCTCTAATTTAGTTTGATCAAATTTGATGTCATAACTTCAATGTCTTAAAAGGTACAACACAATTCTTAATTATTTGGGGAGGTCTTAAATTTGATGATGGAAAAACATGAATTGTGATACAGTCTCATGTGATTGAAATGAATTAAACAAATGTTTGTTAGTTAGTACAGGTACTCCATTAAAATAACTGCGAATATGATGGAAAATGTCCAAGGTGGTTTATGGCCAGCTTTTAACAGCTGATTTTTGCTAGTTTAAATGCTTTGTCAGCGCAAACCCTCTTTTGGCGATCAAAAAAATAAAACTATTGTGAGGATTTACTAAAGACACAATGAAAAATTGGCCATGAAAAGGCATGAAGAGTTATTTTTGCAGCTGCAGAAATCATCCAACATAACTAAGCTTTACAACAGTCAATTTACTGGTATTTGTGTTATTTAACACTCCAAAAAAAGCATGTTTTTACCCATAGTTGCTAATTTGCGCTGCTCTTGGTAGATTGCGTTGGTTGCGTTGAAAATGAGCTGGCTGCATCTGTATTCATTAATTTGTGCATTGTCAGTAGATCAACCGCAGAACTTTCCACTCCCATCTGCGCTTTTGTGAGATTGCGGTCTTGCACTAATTTGCCCTGTTTAGTAAATCTGGTCCTTAGGCTGTAATTAATATATTAATTTCCATCTGTTTGACCCATTCATGTGGATTTGGGACAGATATTGATAATGATAGGTGGCTGTTACCACTAACAGCAGACACGGTTGCCAGTCTTACATGTCTGTTCTTCTGTATCAGCCTCAAACAGATCAGAAAGATGTATTATATACTTATTAATTTTACTTCCAAGTTTGTTAGCCATTAGGTCAATCTGTGATGTGTAAATCCTCATTTGTTCCGACATAATTTCACTATAATGCATGCATTCGCTTGTCACATGACAAAATGTCCCTGTGTTCACTAGTGTATGATGTGTAATGATGTCCATTCACACACAAGTAATCTCATATTTCTACATCCTTTTGTTGTTCTGGTTCCCTTTTCGTTGCAACAGGAAAGACTACTGGAATTCCCATCCATGTCTTCGGCACTGAGACTCACATGACTGCTATTGTTGGCATGGCACTGGGTCATCGGCCAATCCCCAATCAGCCTCCAATGGCAGCGCACACTGCCAATTTCCTGTTGAACACCAGTGCTAGTGCAGCTGTAAGTGTATTTTTATAGTTCATCCCAATGGCTGACATAAGGGATGTAAACACATACAGTGTGGGGTTTTTTTTTTTTTCAGTGCCGAAACTATTCATTTTTTATTAGATTTGGCCATTGTGGTGACATGAGCAAAAGCAGCCGTGTGTGAATTTACAAATGAGTAGCAACATGATGCAGTGACCACCAAAGAGAGTGAAGACATGCGCTCTATCTTTTGTGGGATACTGTATTCAAGTGTTGGCAAGATGGAGAAGTTTGTAGCAGGGCCGTAACCACCATAGACATTGAGGGGGACAAGCACCCCCCCCCCCCCCAATAATTAGAAATGGACAAATGTCCCCCCAGTATTTGAAACTCTTACACTGATCTGCATATAATGTAGCAATTCGGTATGGAAATTATTTTATTACAATTGCTATTATTACAATAAATAAAATTTGCACACTGGTAAATCATCAGAGGACTTTCCTCACACATTTTCAACATTATAGGCTATCGTTTTAAACACTTTACTCATTCTTACCAATTCAAGCAATGATGCGACGCATATGTAGCCTATAGCTGAAAGGAACCGAGTGTCTTGAGAAAACATTCGATTGCATTTCAACTATCTGATAAAGTAGCATTCATGAGCACAGCACTGCTTTGTTTACAGCTGTTTCTGTGGAAACCGCTATATTTTGACATTCCAAAAGCACCTCCTACTGGCAGAGAATCAAATTGCATTTTCAATAAGCCTGTCTTCTGTTTTCCCCCATCCGCCCATATAACCATGTTTTAAATGGATATAATAATTTACACTTTTGACCCGTCTCTTTTCTTAAAAAAAATGTTAAAAATCCTCCAGACAGATGTAGCTTTCCACACTGCCAGTATCTAGAATGATTTTGATCAGCATTTTAGTGTTCATAACAGAGGGCTCTCTCAACTTGTTATATTTTACAGTTTGTCAATTGATATAATTGTTCAATGTTACAATATAATTACAGTATATTTGTTAATTGTTTGTTAATTGATTTTGTAGGCATTGCATAAACATGTGCACCCCTCAAAAGCTGAAAACCACAGAGCCCCCCCCCCCCCACGTAACAAATCCCTGTGTGTGTGTGTGTGTATGTGTATATATATATAATTGGTCTCCCCCCACCCCAGTGTTCAAGACATGGTTATGGCCTTGGTTTATAGCAACTTTTCTCATAAAGAGTACATGAACAAAATTCTTGCCATTCTGAATTCATACAATTCTGATTCATACATTAGTGTTCATCTCATACATTAATGTGTAAATGCGTCTTTATACTACAATGACAAATTTAGTCATACCGTATAGGATTTAGAATACAGTTTAAATTCAGTGCCAACAACAGAACATATCACAGCTGTTATATAACTAATTGTTATATTATAGTAATAAATGTTAGACTGCAGTGACCCACAAACCATTTCAGAAGTTTGTTCATTCTTTCTGTCTTCCAGACGCCAGCAAGAACCAGAAATACTTCATTCTCTGAACACAAACTGACCAATAGTGTCACAGATGGTATGATGCCCACAGCAGGTGTTCCACGAGGTATTTAGAGCTCAGCTGAGGTTTAATATCACAGTCACAGCAACTTTTAAAGAGAACTTTTGAAGAACACGTTCACATTTTTCATTGATTATTTAACTGTACCTTATTTAAAGGTGCGCTAAGTTTTTATTTTATTTTAAAATAATTCTGAAACTGCAAAAATGATGATTTAAACCGCTTTAAAGCTCAAATAATAACAGAATTGTTCAAAAATTATTTAATTAAAATTATTTAAAATGATTTAATACCTCATTTAAAAGTGCACTGTTTTTATTTTATTTAAAGGTGCGCTAAGCAACTTTGTTTAGCTGAACATTATATAGATGCCAGTGTAGATGCAGCATCACACAAAATGAAAGGTTGCAGTTTCTTATTAATACTCTATTTAAGACATGTGCCAGTATCTTGTAATTTGGTATACTTCTAACTGACATGCACATTCAAAATACTATGAAAAATGTTTTTGCCGAATTGTTTGGATTTCTTTGAAGGCATTGTAACTTCATTTCTATCAACAAGCCAAGATAACTTTATGAACTCAAAAGGTCTAAATCAGTTGTTTAGCAGCAGGTTCTCCACAAACGTTCGGTGCATGTAAGGAGAGGGGTGATGTTGGGGCAGATATCAAAGAATCATAAAGCCACATTGAAAATTTGAGATGGCCACCACCACCAAAATTTTTTTTTTTTTTTTTTTTTTTTTTTAAACCAAGATCAAGCAGAATTTTTCCCTAGAGGTTTCTATTTTCCTTAAGATCTCATTAGTTTCTTCAAATTTTTTGCAAGTAGCTTGATATTTGACTTTATATTTATTTGAAAAAAAAAATTGTATATTTAATGTTCATAATTTTATTTATATATATATATATATATATTACACATACATACACATACGTGTATATATATATATATATATATATATATATATACACTGCTCAAAAAAATTAAAGGAACACTTTGAAAAGCATAGGATCTCAATAGGAAAAAGAAATCCATCAAACTACTGGATATCTGTATGATATGGAATGGTAATGTGTTAGGAATGAAGGATGCCACATCGTTTGATGGAAATGAAAATTATCAACCTACAGAGGGCTGAATTCAAAGACACCCAGAAAATCAAAGTGAAAAAATGATGCAGCCGGCTAGTCCATTTTGCTGAAATGTCATTGCAGCAACTCAAAATAGTACTCAGTAGTTTGTATGGCCCCCACGTGCTTGTATGCATGCCTGACGACGTCGGGGCATGCTCCTATTGAGACGACAGATGGTGTCTTGGGGTATTTCCCCCCAGATCTGGACCAGGGCATCACTAAGCTCCTGGACAGTCTGAAGTGCAACCTGGCGGCATCAGATGGACCGAAATATAATGTCCCAGAGTTGTTCTATTGGATTTAGGTCAGGTGAGTGTGGGGGCCATTCAATGGTATCAATTCCTTCATTCTCCAGGAACTGCCTGTATACTCTCGTCACATGAGGCCAGGCATTGTCGTGAACCAGGAGGAACCCAGGAAACACTGCACCAGCGTAGGGTCTGACAATGGTTCCAAGGATTTCATCCCGATACCTAATGGCAGTCAGGGTGCCATTGTCTAGCCTGTAGATGTCTGTGTATCCCTCCATGGATATGCCTCCCCAGACCAACTGACCCACCACCAAACCAGTCATGCTGAACGATGTTACAGGCAGGCATTCTCCACGGCTTCTCCAGACCCTTTCACATCTGTCACATTTTGCTCAGGGTGAACCTGCTCTCATCTGTGAAAAGCACAGGGTGCCAGTGGCGGACCTGCCAATTCTGGTGTTCAATGGCAAATGCCAATCGAGCTCCACGGTGCCGGGCAGTGAGCACAGAGCCCACTAGAGGACTAGAGTCGGGCCCTCAGTCCACCCTAATGAAGTGTGTTTCTGATTGTTTGGTCAGAGACATTCACACCAGTGGCCTGCTGGAGGTCATTTTGTAGGGCTCTGGCAGTGCTCATACTGTTCCTCCTTGCACAAAGGAGCAGATACTGGTCCTGCTGATGGGTTAAAGGCCTTCTACGGCCCTGTCCAGCTCTCCTAGAGTAACGGCCTGGCTCCTGGAATCTCCTCTATGCTCTTGAGACTGTGCTGGGAGACACAGCAAACCTTCTGGCATTGGCACGTATTGATGTGCCATCCTGGAGGAGTTGGACTGCCTGTGCAACCTCTGTAGGGTCCAGGTATCACCTCACGCTACCAGTAGTGATACTGTCCCTAGCCAAATGCAAAACTTGTGAAAAACAGCCAGAAAAGATGAGTAGGGAAAAAAATGTCAGTGGCCTCTACCTGTAAAACCATTCCTGTTTTGGAGGTCGTCTCATTGTTGCCCATCTAGTGCACCTGTTGTTAATTTCATTAAAACCAAAGCAGCTGAAACTGATTAACAACCCCTTCTGCTACTTAACTGACCAGATCAATATCCCAGAATTTTAATTGACTTGATGCTATACTCTGATTAAAAAGTGTTCCTTTAATTTTTTTGAGCAGTGTGTGTGTATATGTATGTATATATATATATATATATATATATATATATATATATATCACACGCGCGCGCACACAAACACACATATATATATATATATATATATATATATATATATACATACATACAGGTGCATCTCAAAAAATTGGAATATCGTGGAAAAACTTAATTTTTTGTAACATTTCAAGAAGTGAAACTTTCATATATATTTTAGATTCATTACATGTAAAGTAAAACATTTCAAAAGTTTTATTTTTTTATTTTTTTATTTTAATGATTAGAGCTTACAGCTCATGAAAGTCAATATCCAGTATCTCAAAATATTAGAATATTTATATTTAAGTTTCATTAAATGACCATCCCTACAATATAAGTTCCGGGTGTCTCTTGTTCTTTGAAACCATAATAATGGGGAAGACTGCTGATTGGCAATTGTCCAGAAGACAATCATTGACACCCTCCACAAAGAGAGTAAGTCACAGAAGGTCATTACTGAAAGGGGTGGCTGTTCACACAGTGCTGTATCAAAGCATATTAAATGCAAAGTTGACTGGAAGGAAGAAATTGAGTAGGAAAAGGTGCACAAGCAACAGGGATGACAGCAAGCTTGAGAATACTGTCAAGCAAAGACGATTCACACTTGGGAGAGCTTCACATGGAGTGGACTGAAGCTGGATTCAGTGCATCAAGAGTCACCACACTCAGACGTCTTCAGGAAAAGGGCTACCAAGCCACTTCTGAAACAGAAACAACATCAGAAGCATCTTACCTGGGCTAAGGAGAAAAATAACTGGACTGTTACTCAGTGGTCCAAGGTCCTCTTTTCAGATAAAAGTAAATTTTGCATTTCATTTGGAAATCAAGGTCTGGAGTCTGGAGGAAGACCAGAGAGGCACAGAATCCAAGCTGCTTGAAGTCCAGTTTGAAGTTTCCGAAGTCATTGATGATTTGGGGTGCCGTGACGTCTGCTGGTGTTGGTCCATTGTGTTTTATCAAGTCCAAAGTCAATACAGCCTTCTACCAGGAGATTTTGGAGCACTTTATGCTTCCATCTGCTGACAAGCTTTATGGAGATGCTGATTTCCTTTTCCAGCAGGACTTTAGCACCTGCCCACAGTGACAAAACCTCTTCCAAGTGGTTTGCTGACCATGATATTACTGTGCTTGATTGGCCAGCCAACATGCCTGACCTGAACCCCATATGGAATCTATGGTATATTTTCAAGAGAAAGATGAGAAACAGTCGATCCAACAATACAGACGAGCTGAAGGCTCAATAGTGCCTCGGTGCCAGCAGTGCCACGGGCCGATCGCTTCCATGCCACACCTCACTGATGCTGGAGTTTGTGCTAAAGGAGTCCCGACCAAGTATTGAGTGCATAAATGAACATACTTTAAAGAACTTTTCTGTTTTGCAAATCCTTTTTTGATTGATCTTAGGAAATATTCTAATATTTTGAGATACTGGATTTTGACTTTCATGAGCTGTAAGCTCTAATGATCAAAATTAAAACAAAAAAAAACTTTTGAAATGTTTTACTTTACATGTAATGAATCTAAAATATATATGAAAGTTTAACTTTTTGAAATAAATTACAAAAAAATGAAGTTTTTCATGATATTCAAATTTTTTTAGATGCACCTCTGTGTGTGTGTGTGTGTGTATATATGTATGTATGTATATGTTCAATTTGTTTTTTAAATGATCAAGGTGTTTTTTGAACATTGATGTTTTTAGTTTTAGGCCGATTTAGTTTTTAAAACAGTAACTAAAACTTGTCTTTAAAAGAATATTCCGAACTCAGTATAAGTTAAGTTCAGCTGATAGCATTTGTGGTGTAATGTTGATTACCAGAAGTAAATGGGGCCAGCTTTTGGAGGAAATGTAAAGCTTATAATTTAACACTTCTGTTATTGTTTGAGCTTTAAAGTTGTTTGAATCATAATTTTTGCAGTTTTAGATTTGCATTGTTTGGCATTTGTGTAAATTGGATATCTCTAAACAGAAAAGGTTAGTGATAATTTTTTTCACACTAAAATCATGCATCTTGGAAAATTAGCCTTGGAGCTATATTTAATTAGTTGAAAATTACTTTGCGGCATACAATTTAATATTTTTATCTATTTTAAAAAGTAAAAATAAGTGTTCAATAGCATTTTTTTCAGTGTTGAAGTTCATTGTTTGGCTTACCACATTTATTATTTCTTTCTATGGCTGCCATTAGTTATAAATTGTATTAGAGTGTGGAGATAAATTGACTTCTAGTGCAGGTTTAGTTTATTTTCTGCTGAGTGTAGCAAAAATGACTGAAACTTTAGTTGCACCTGTGCTTCTGCTATTCAGTGTCATGCTGCTTATATGTATGTGAATGTTGGGCAGATTTGATAAAAGTACAGAAAATTTATAGTGAAAAGTTACTTACTGCATTTTTTTTTTTCTGTACATTTACCTTCTGTCTTGTTTTTTTTTTGTTGTTGTTTTTTAATGTTTTTGTACTGTTAGTCATTTTTTAATTATTTTAATTTCACTTTCATTCCGTCTCTTTTCTCTCCTCATGCTGTCTTTCTCTGTTCATCATAATTAGTTTCATGGTCTGCAAGAGCCATGTTTAATGTAGCAGTTAAAGGTAAGAGCTCAGGGCTTGTCAGGTGTTTAGTGTGTTTCTTTGCACAGCGCACAGTGTCATATGTTGGCATGGCAGCAACTATTAGTCAATTATCCAAAAGGTAGTTCTGTTCCTCTAGGTAGATTGTCCAAGAGTGCTGATATTCAGAAAGAGAATATTAAATATTTAGTCTGATACATAAGTTAGGTTTTTACACAGGGCATGTTTACTGTGGCCCAAATATAGAAAAGTGAAAGTGAAATTCGTGACGTATTGTCAAGTATGGTGACCCATACTCGAAATTGGTGCTCTGCGTTTAACCCATCCAAGTGCACACACACACCATGAACACACACCCGGAGCAGTGGGCAGCCATTGCTCCAGTGCCCGGGGAGCAATTAGGAGTTCGGTGCCTTGCTCAAGGGCACCTCAGTCATGGTATTGAGGGTGGAGAGAGTACATTCTCTCGCATTCTACACGCTGTACATTCACTCCCCCCACCAACAATTCCTGCCGGCCCGAGACTCGAACTTGCAACCTTTCGATTACGAGTCCGACTCTCTAACCATTAGGCCACGACTTCCCCCTGATATAGTTGTGATTGTTTCCAGCGCCCCCTGCAGAGTTGGGTCTGGTTTCAAACTCACTTGGTTAAGCCTGGGCCCGTTGTCCCTCCGTATCGGCAGCCCAGCTTGCATCTATGTTTGCATGCGAGCAGCAAAAAGCTGCTTTCAGGTTGTTGTTTTTTTTTTTTGAGGAACAAAGCTGTTTGCAGGCCATTAATTTGCTGTTCTGATGAAACTACATGCTAACTTGAGCTTGTGTCCAAGTTTAAGTCATCTAATTATTTGTCATTGCCTGAAACACATGCACAGGTATGAATACTATGAATTCAAACATACTAATCTTTTCACATGTTTTTCTCCTACTTTATAATAGTGAAGTTTGCATATTCGGATGCAGCCTATGACTTAGTGGCAGTTAGGCATAGTATATTACAAGGAGGCAATGAATAGCATTGATGATAAAAAAGAGAGATTGAGGATATTGAGAAGCTCTTGCTCTTTTGGTGTTGTTTGATAAACACCATACAATACAAAAATCTGTTAAGGATTGATTAAATAGGTTGAATGGCTGTTTGAAAGCATAAATAACAGAAAAGGACTGTTGCATATTGCTGCTTTGTGTTCCTGGGATAACTAGCACATATTTGCATCTCTATAAGTGCAACCTAATATCAGAGTGAATTTGCATACATTTTTTACATACTGATGTGTAGACAACTCGCATGTGGCTATCACACAAATTTTTTATTTTTTTATTTTTTATACTGAAAAAGCCATTTCACATAACAGATGTTTACATACAATCCATGAGACAAAAAAAAAAAGTCCCCATTCAGAAGTTTTAGTTTGAACTTGAAATTGTAATGAGAGCAGAGCCATCCTTGTGGTCACTTCATGGGTCACTTCCTCTGAAATATTTTTAAAATATATTGAATATTGTCAAAAGTCTGAAAAATAAATAGTACTGTATATATTTTTCTTAAATAGTGTCAAACCCAAAATTAATATAAACATTTTTAAACTTTTAAGACATTATTATGCAGTAGCTTGTTTTCTCTTTTTCTGTATCCCTTTTCCATGTTTCTGAGTTTTTCACTCACTTATTGATGTCACTTATTTTTATGTTTGTTTGTTTTTAGACACTCAAACTTAATGCATATGAAGACAAAATGTTAAAAAGCTCCTCATTGTGCATGGTTGAACTAAATGGTCTTTATATTTATATGTATATATCATTTTGATTTATGGCATTAAGCAGGCAAATTACTTTGAGCTGAATTTAAGTCTAACGTTTGTCTTTCTACCCCTTTAGCTAAAGCCACAACTCTGTTCAGCAGGCAGACTAAGGCAATCGTGTGGGGTATGCAGACGCGGGCAGTTCAGGGCATGCTGGACTTTGATTACGTGTGTTCGCGTGATGAACCCTCTGTTGTTGCAATGGTCTACCCCTTCACGTCAGTACTTTTAAAAAGAACCTTTATGCTGAGTGTCTACCATCAAGTTGTTCAACTTATGTAATATCTAATACTTGGTTTATTTTGTTCAATATGTGGCACTTAAGATTGTCAGATTCGATTGGGGTTTGAGGGCATGAGTAGTTTATGATTTTTATATTGTGTGTGTTTGTGTATGTCAGTGGTGACCATAAGCAGAAGTTTTACTGGGGTCATAAGGAGATCTTACTGCCCGTCTATAAGAACATGGCTGATGCTATGAAGAAACATCCAGACGCTGATGTGCTCATAAATTTTGCCTCTCTTCGCTCGGCTTTCGACAGTACCATGGAAACAATGCAGTATCCTCAGGTAAAATCCCATATTAACAGCCCAGCCTTTCTTTTAGCTGGTAAATAAAGTTAAAACGTTTCTTTTCAGTTTGTGAGTTCGAATTTGAGTTGGTCACACTTCACAGGAAGTTTCATATATAAAGTAGTGCTGTCAGTCGATTAAAAAAAAACGAACTAACTACTAATCGCACATTTTTTCTGAAATCGTGATTAATCCCACCTAACATTAAAGTTTTAAAAATGCTTTTACATAATCTTCACATTAATGTAGAAACAACATAAAGGCAGTATATTTTTAATATTTGTTTAATGGCATCTTTTTTTAAAGACTGAAGGGGAGTATGACTGATACCAATACTACTGATGTCTCTAGGAAATTGTTCTTTTTCCTAATATTTAACCATTGACTGTAGCCATTCAACAGTGCAGTATAATTGAGAGCTATCAATTTCAACGTTTAATAGACTTTAAAAAAGAACAATTTCTAATTTAAGGGAACTTAAAACAATCTTCACATAAACCCATTATAATAAATGTCATATTTATCTGTTCCCTTCAGCAAGTAGGAAATATACAGAAATTCCTTAAAGCTACAAAAGTTATTGATTTCCTCTTTTTTTTTTTTTTTTTTTTTTTTTTTTTTTTTTTTTGTTTTCTTTGATTAACAGACATCACAGCAGCTGGGTTATTAGGTTATCTGACACGCATGCTTGTAGTTTCATTCGCGCTTTAATATTAAATGATACAGGCTACAGCACGCGCAACCGTATTTGTGGATGCAATTGAAGAGCACGTTTTACAATCACATTAAAACGGCAGACAGGTCTGGAAAATTCGATTTTACTGACATATGGCCTGACAGCGTCTCATCTGACCACAGTTCACTGTTATTCTGCTGAAGCGCCGTCGTCACCTGTACCGTTTCCGCTCTTGTTTGACTAGTGCCTGGGGCTGAGGCAAAGTGGAGTGCGCATCTGTGCATTCTGCGTCTAAATAAACACAATTCTTGTCAAGATAAAAGAGACAGAAGCAGCAGTTGTGAGTGGGGTGGCCAACCCTAGCTCTGCCCTTGCGTTAACTGTTAAATATTTATATGAATTTCTTTGAATTTCAATGCATTTTAATTTCACTTCAATTCAGATTCATCCATTAGAATTCAAAAAGCAATCTCAATTCAGTCCAACAGAAATAGTATGTTAGACATCAGTATAAATAAAGCTAGATCTAAATCTGGAGGGTCACCTGTATAGTTATTGTAACGAGGAGTCCACTGAAGGCAAGCGTAGTATGAACCCAAGTGCAGTTTATTTACAATGTGAAATCCAAACATCCAAACAGAATCCAAAC
>JAFVLL020019587.1:31913-46267 GCA_021397915.2 Tor tambroides
AGACATGAGGGCAAGGGAAGCATGACACAAACAGGAACCATAACTAAACTTCAAAATAAAAGACATGAAAACAAGAACATGAACCAAAACCCAAAACAGACCTTACAGTTATGTATCATCATATTGCTTTGCCCTGAAACTTGCTCTGTGGGAAAGGACTAAGACATTATAGATATAACAGAATGTGCTATACAAATAAATTTGACTTGACTTGTGTCCCATTATCCACATAAAACCACATCTGCAAAAATATGTTTAATGTACCACTGTAGTGTGGCGGTTGTCATGCTAATCGGAACAGACCTATAATTTGAGACCTGTAGTTTGATTGACTGCATTTTTGTTTGATGTATAGGCTGCAATGTCAAGTTAGCAATGCTATAACTGATATTTTGTGTGCGCATAAATATATTTGTGTGTGCTTTGCGTGATAGACGTTAATTTCATTATAAAAGTCGCTTTGGAGTTGCAGCACAGTTCAAATGCTAAAAAAAAACTCAGCCTATGTTCCTGAGAACACAGTGTCTATAATCTAGAATAATATCGCAAACGGTTTAAATCTGATCAATGATTTGCTATGGAAGCCATATGAAATACAGTTTCCTCATAGTTTTGATTTGTACAGTACAGTATTATCCTGAACAGTGCTTAAGATTGTCATCCCAATGTATGTATTTCCCTTTTCAGGCTAGTGGGCATTACTGGTCATTCGGCACGTTGGTATTCAGTACCTGTAGCTTCAACTTTGGGTATAACCCTGGTTCCCTGATTTCTGAGTCTTCTTGTATTATCAGATACACACTATAGCTATCATAGCTGAAGGCATTCCTGAAGCTCTGACCCGCAAACTCATCAAAACAGCCGATGAAAAGGGTGTCACTATCATTGGACCTGCAACTGTGAGTGTTTCAGATGTTTAAATATTTGTATAACTATATATTATACGTGTATATTGCTGAATATCAACATTAGCATAAATCTCTGGAAGCTTGTGAAAAAACATGTTTGCTTGTCGTTTTCTTTATGTAAAGTATTGTTTTTTTATTTATGAGATTAAGTACACTTGTGTGTTTTAGGTTGGCGGTATAAAGCCAGGCTGCTTTAAGATCGGGAACACAGGCGGGATGCTTGACAATATCCTTGCATCAAAGCTGTATAGACCCGGCAGTGTGGCATATGTGTCCCGCTCAGGAGGGATGTCCAATGAACTCAACAACATCATCTCACACACTACAGATGGAGTTTATGAGGGAGTTGCTATTGGAGGAGACAGGTGACAAAACCAGAGCATGTCTTGCCTTGTGAACTAACCTTATAGCAGATAAGTGATTAACAACCCAAATAGCCAATCAGTTTGCTGCGATGAGAAGCCTTGCTGCCAGCCACCATTTTTTAAAGCTTACTAAAAAGCTTTTTGTTTTTAAAACATACTCAACTGTCGGACACACAAAAACCTTTTAACTGTGATTAAAAAAGTGTTGTAATGGCACATGTAATTCGAATACTAGGTATTCAGAGTTGCTAGTTAATGGAGTTTTATTCATTCCTTTACTGAAATCAGCCAGCAATCTCAAAAAATTGTTGGATAGTTGTTCATCTGCTGACTTCATCTCCTTTTTTTTTTTTGAAAAACAAAAGCATGCTAAATAGAATCCTGTGTGAATGTCCGATTTCAAAATCTCTTTGCTCTGATGAGTAATAAATAATATACAATGCAGGCAAAGTTAACTTTATTTTAAGAAAAACACTATTTACACCTTATTGCCTCTGCATTTTTGCTTTGCGTTTTGCATTCCTATATTTTGATGTTGATGTGTATGACAGTGTGACTCTGTGATTTCTTGATACTTGTGTAGCTTTCCTCTTATTTTTCTCATACATAACAATCTGATACAAAAGCTTATGCTTTTTTGCGCAATGATAAATCATGATAAACTGCATTTGAAGTAATTTATCCACCGTTCGCCATCATTCTGTTTGATGGAGTACCAGCTTCTGATAAGCTGTGGGTGTGGTTATGTAGCCGCTATTGTAAGGTCAGTTAGAGCAGGATTCAGAAAATGCTAATTATTAGTTAACTGAGCTAATAAACCAATCAGCATCAAAGCTGGCTAATATTGTGCTCTTATCCACAGATTTCCTGGCTCTACGTTTATGGACCATGTCCTCAGATATCAGGACACTCCAGGCATCAAGATGATTGTCGTTCTGGGAGAGGTGAGATGAGAAAGCTTTAAGAGCCCCTAATCAAGATTGTCTTATACTCTTAAAAGGCATTTTCACATAAGACTGATGTTTACATGGGATTTGTATCATTAAATGCTAAAACTCCTCAGTTGTCTTGAATGGACAGATGAGTGTGCAGCACTATTTTATGTTAGGTGAGAGTTATGCTTTGTTTAAATGTAGACCCAATTCCAAGAATTCATACTCTTCAGTAAATAACTGTCATAAGCATATGGCAAAAAGATTTTCAAAATCAAACCTTTTGCATATTTTCAATAATATTAAAATAAAATCTCTTTGTAAATTGAATAATCTCTGTAAAAATGGATATTAATGAATCCACTTGTGGTCAGTTCTTTGACTGAATATTTTTTTAACATATATTACTGTCATAAGTTACAGAATTAAGAGTTGAGTAATTTGATAAGGTGCTGTAATTCTAATTATGTGTGCTGTCTTTAAGATCGGAGGCACAGAAGAGTATGACATCTGTCAGGGCATTGCAGATGCCAGAATCACTAAACCAGTCGTGTGCTGGTGTATTGGAACGTGTGCCACCATGTTCTCATCAGAGGTACATCTTTTTACATGGCATTTGAGACACTTAATGCATATTGGCCCTGGCCCAACTGGCACTCTCAGCCCATGTGGTGTTTTGAGTCCACGCTTGTAATGCATAGGGAGGGCTCAAGAGCATTAAATGAAATGAAACACCCTACGGTCTTGTGGACTTGATGGATATGCGCCAACAAAGGCAACATAACCGCAATTCAACATAAAGTGCTGCATTTGGGACAGGGCCATTAAATGTTTTGAGGATTTTTTATGCTCTAGAATAGTTCAGTATGTGTAACCTAACTAGTGACAGCAGTAACACAGTATTGTGTTAATTTAAATGTTTTAGGTGCAGTTTGGCCATGCAGGAGCATGTGCCAATCAAGCGTCAGAGACGGCTTTGGCCAAAAATCAAGCACTGCAGGAAGCAGGTGCATTTGTGCCCAATAGCTTTGATGAATTAGGTGATGTCATCAAGTGAGTAACAGAAATTAGAAGTGTTCTGTATAGAGGAAATACACTACACTACAATTTAAGTATTCAGGCCCTTTATTAAGTACTTTGTGTAAAATGGCTTTGGCAATATAAGGTTTTCACAGCTGTATTCTTAATCAGTAGGGGTGAATGATATACCAGTTAAAATGACAAACTTGTAGAAATCTTCAAGTATCATATTGCGGTTATACCTTTATGCATCAGGCAGCACTGACTCTCTAAAGCTACAGCATAAGAACTTATATGTATTGTCAAAGCAAGGTTTTGTAGTCTGAATTGAGTTAAACTATTAATGCTTCAGCTGTTTTGTTAATTTTCTCTGTTTTGTTGGGAAGGTTTGTGTACGATGACCTTGTCGCAAAAGGAATCATTGTTCCAGCACAGGAAGTTCCTCCTCCTACCGTCCCAATGGATTACTCCTGGGCAAGAGTAAGACCTGCCCCCATTCCTTTACCATGTAAAAAAGGATTGCATTATTTCTGTCACAATATCCTGTAATCAGTGATTTGATGTGAATTCTCACTAGTGGTAAAAACAGATTCTTCTGTTTGTAGTATTATGAAGTGTATGATGTGCTGCAGTACGTCCTAGTAGTGTTGTGAGTGGAATCAAGAGTGTCTCTTATTTAGAATCAATTCACAGATGAGGACAGAATATGGTGCTAAAATACTCTGATAGTGTTTCCTGCAACACTGTTCAGCTGCTGCTTAATAGCAACAGAATCTACAATGCCATGATAAAATAATGACTGGGATATGAACTTGATGTAAAATTCTAAAATAATTGTTAACTGAATAATTCCCAACCCAATATTTGAAAAATATAAAAATGTCTGACTGTGGCTTGGGATTGCTTCTAAATATAATGCAAATTTTGAACATGCGCTTAAGATGTCCTAAATGGAAATGCATGATATGCTCAAATAAAAATTAAATAATAATAATAATAATAATTAATAAATCTTATGTGCAAGGCTGAGGTGGTATTTGGCATACTTGACCATGCCCAAAAGTTGGATGTGGGCCAAACAAGGAGTTGACAGCCTTCTTACAGTTAACCCAAGAAAAAACTTTTTTCAGTGCAAGCACTCCCACGTATATGATAACTGGAAGGATTTAATATGCGAGTTATTTTGCTCATTCTGTCTTTAACACTGAGCAACAAATACAGCAAACAGCAAATACATCTCTCCCCAAAACAAGGAAATCATACAGCTTCTCTGTGACACAAAGTGAATTTCCTCAAGATGTTGTTCATGATATAGTTTCACATTTTCTTTTTGGTCAAATTTTAAGAAATGTATTTTTAACAAATATGGAGCATTTTGATGGAAACCTTGTATGTCTCTTGAATCGCTGGAAATTAAGGACAGTGAAAATTGCTGGCTGCTAAAATGCATAGTAAAAAGAAGGATATGGTCAGTTTTCAAGATGTATCTGAGCTGCTTTTGTGTGTGTGTGTGTGTGTGTGTGTGTGCGCATGCATTTTTGTGACGCATGAGGACACAAATTTGTATAATGACATGGGTATGACATAGGTATTACAAGGAGAAGGTGACTTGTGTGGACATTACTCCATGTCCCCATTTTTCAAAACGCTTATAAATAATACAGAGTGAGTTTTTTTTGAGAAAGTAAAAATGCACAAAGTTTCCTGTAAGGGGTAGGGTTGGTGTAGGTTGATAGAAAATACGGTTTGTACAGTATAAAAACCATTACGCCTATGGAATGTCCCAACAATTCACAAAAACAAACGTGTGTGTGTGTAGGAGCTGGGTTTGATTCGTAAACCTGCATCGTTCATGACTAGTATCTGTGATGAAAGGGGCCAGGAGCTCATATATGCTGGTATGCCTATCACAGAGGTGTTTAAAGAGGAAATGGGCCTGGGAGGAGTACTGGGCCTGCTGTGGTTTCAGAGGAGGTTTGTTTTGTAAAATTCCTTCATTATGTAGAATATTCAAATTAATTGACTAAGAAACCATCTGTGTTTGTCTTGTATAATGTATGGTTTTTGCTTAAAATCATGAGTGCATGTGTGTTTTTGACAGATTACCACGTTACGCATGCCAGTTCATCGAGATGTGTTTGATGGTAACTGCGGATCATGGGCCGGCTGTATCTGGTGCTCATAACACCATTGTGTGCGCTCGTGCCGGTAAAGACTTGGTGTCCAGTCTGACCTCTGGACTTCTGACGATAGTAAGATCAGTCACCGTACACGCAATACTGATGCTTTCCAAACTAAACTTATTCAGTACAGCAAGAACGAGAGTTCACTAGCCTCATATCAAATATGAAATATAAGCAAACAGAGCCTGACCGTGTCTGATTTTGCTGATATTTGTTGATATCTGTTGTTGATTTAGTAATTGTAATTTTACAATCATTAAATATTAAGAAAACGCATAACTATATATTTAGTAATTATTATATGTGATATTTAACATTTATATGAGAAGCAGTTGAAAAATATGCTTGTTTATTCTCCTAATTGTTAAAAAGGAACTGAATTGTGTGTTTCTGTTCTGCAGGGAGATAGATTCGGTGGTGCGTTAGACGCAGCTGCTAAACAGTTCAGTAAAGCATTCGACAGTGGCCTGCTGCCCATGGAGTTTGTCAACAAGATGAAGAAAGATGGCGTACTGATTATGGGCATTGGGCATCGAGTCAAATCAGTAAATAAGCACACACACACACACAGATAAACACACTGCATGAGACTTGATTAGTTATATCAGGAATATTAAGAAAAAAATCTTACACCAATCAAGTTAGAGTGGGAGAAATGTTAATGTATCTTAATTTTATGTTGTTACTTATATTTTTTTGTCTTTCATGTTACACATGACGTGGACTCAACTGAAAATTTTCTGAGCCCATAATGTCTGAGTCTGTTAAGTTCGAGTACAGATTTACCCGAGTGTGTAACAAGTTCATTCAGAATTTGGCTGGACTTGAATCAGAGTCCGGCATTGAGCACCCAACTCTGTTATTGATTACTGCGTGTAACATAACTTTCAATTTTCTGGGGTTGCACTGAAACACTTTTTTTTCCATTCCATGAACCAACCAAACGCACCATAAAAGTAGTTCATACATTCCAAGTCAAACGATAGATTTGTATGAGCAACAGACCAAAATTTAAGCATGTGCAATATTAATCTCCAGATCAGGTGGCCAAATATATATCAGATTTGGGACCTCATTTGAAACGTGATCATTTTATATGATAAACAAATATAATTTAGGCTTTTATTCATGTATAAACATTGATGAGCTCACATACATGGAGCACATCACATACGGTAAATGTAAACTCAAAACAAGAAGTGGTTTTTTTTGTTTTTTTTGTTTTTTTTCTCAAAACCATATGAAACCAACATCAATACAAAGGGTTCATGTGTGTTAAACTTGAATTTTCCTTTTATTTTCTGTGGACACTTTTGTTTTTCAATTGACCCATATATGTGATGAGTCAAGAAACAGACATCTATTGCAAGTTGCAGATAAATTATCAAGAAGTACTGGCAGCCCTTATTCTCATTTCCATACACAGTTGTTAATATCTTGTATGTTCATATCTGGGTTTTTTCGGTCACAGATCAATAACCCTGATATGAGGGTGCAGATCCTGAAGGACTTTGTGAAGCAGCATTTCCCATCAACACAGTTACTGGACTACGCCCTCGAAGTAGAGAAGATCACCACCTCGAAGGTGATGTTGTTACTGATGCCGTTTTAATGCATGTGGGTTTTGCAGTGTGATCTTCGTGTGATGCTCACATTAAAATGTCTTTCACGCTCTGCAGAAACCCAACCTTATTCTAAATGTTGATGGTTTTATTGGTGTGGCTTTTGTGGACCTCTTAAGAACATGTGGAGGATTCACACGGTAAGTCAAGAAGACTATTGTTTTTAAATTTAATATTATGGATTGGACTCCATTTCCTAAATATTTCCAGCATCAGGGTTTGCATAGTCACAGAGAAGAGAAATATCAAGGAGTTTTAAAATTGTAATTTCCATTGAGCAGTTGCTTGGATTCACAGGGCCTGGAAGAAATTTGTGACAGTTGCAGATGTGTGATTTTGATTTCCAAAAGGGTCTGAAAATGTCTGAAATACAAATGTCTGGTTTGTCTAGTGCTTATTGATTCTCATTTTACAAATCATGTATCTAAATTGCATTCGAGTATGATTATGAGTCCTGTTTATGCATTGCAGGGATGAGGCAGATGAGTTTGTTGAGATCGGGACTCTTAATGGAATCTTCGTTCTGGGACGCAGCATTGGTTTCATCGGTAAACCACTGAATTACTCTTTACTGTTCAGACACGGTCCCACCAGTTCTAAAACTGAGTATCTGCTGGAAAAATAACCTCTAATACCCAAATGGTCTGCTATTGATTTCTGTTGTTGAATTGAGATTATTTTAAATAGTTTTCCATTGCATTGAAAACTGAGGAATTTTGTATCGTGTGGGTCAAGCAAGTTGCATTTTATGAATTTTTTTATTTATTTATTTTTTTTCTTCTCACTGTTAATCCCACAGGTCACTATCTGGACCAGAAACGTCTGAAGCAGGGTCTCTATCGCCACCCATGGGATGATATCTCCTACGTCCTTCCTGAGCACATGTCTATGTAAACCTGGAAGCTATTATAAGTATTTTGGATAAATATGTGGGAACATGTTTATTTTATTACTTTATCATAGTGGGAAGGGGTAAATTATTCAGTCATAACCAAAGAAATACACTAGCAAAATACTGACAAGTAGTAGTTGGTAACTTTCATGGTAAAGCATGACAATTCTCAGTTGAATTTATTAAAACGGTTGCCTATAAAGCAAGCTTCATTTTTATGGCACAGTGCCATTGGCCATCTTATATCATATATAACACTTCAATGCACCTTACTTTGCTTTGGTTATGATTAACAAATAAAGAATAATTTATGTCTCTTCAAGCTGTGAGTTCTAATAGTCTGAATGAAGACACCACAGCCTGTAGATGCAAAGCAACTAATTCTAAGGCACACTCTCAAATGTTACCTGTTAAGGAATGTTAGTGTACATACCCTGAACCTTGAGTAAGCAAAGTGAAGGTTCATACTAAGCACATTCATCACTATCTAGGATAAGTTACTGCAACAGAAAAGTGAAACTAAATCAGCTTCTCTGGTGTTGTTTTTATGTGCAAAATTATAGTATTTTTAAAATAAAATTCTTTATTGGTTATTTTATGTTGTACAATTTTCATGTTGTGCAGCATTCAAAATTGGTCAAAGGTAATCTCTTTAATGCAAAAACACTATGGCATCAAGTACATATCAGAATATTCTAAAATGTGGTGAGTGAAGTAACTGATTCCATCTTCACTAACAAATTGATGCTTTGCAATGAATTGGAGGAATCGACATGCTGCGTCTACAGGACTTGTTGACGGATGTGAAGAATTTTGAAACGGAAAACCCAGAGTTTCCCTCATTTCAGGGTTAACATACTCAGAGTTTTCACTTAACCTCCTTTCTGAAACGGGCCCCAGGAGTTATGCCATTCGTGACGAGGTTTATTTTGCTATATGTCGAGCTGAATGTAAATCCTATAGTGGGGTTCAAGTCTGACACAACATTGTGTATTTCATTTTCTAACGCAATATTTTATAACACATTTCTATGTAATTTCAAAACAATACACCGTTTGTATGTACGTTTTTATGTAATTTCTTTATTTATTTGTTCCCAGATCAGCAACCTACTGTATGTGTCACGTCAGTTCCTGTAACGTCAACAGGACTCCTGCTGTGTATGGTGTGTGTGCGCATGTGCATGTTGAGCGCTGTTTATGTTGGAGTGTGTATGTTTGAGTGTGCTCCACCACCTCAACATACTACGCACTTTACGAACCGACCGCGCGGACACTGAGATGGCCGCAGCCGCCCCGAATCCAGAGGACGCCAGCCGAAACAGCGGCGGGTCGAGCACGGCGAGCGCTCTAGCGGGAGACGGAGAATCTGAGGAGGCCGAGGAGTTTGCCTCCGCGACCCACTGCTCGGAGCTTTCCCGGCGGCAGAATGAGCAGCGCAAGCTCGGACTCTTCTGCGACGTGACGCTGGCGTTCAGCAGCGCCCCGGGAGCCGCCAACAGCTTCGAGTTCAGCGCCCACCGCTCAGTCTTGGCTGCGTCCACGGATTATTTCACGCCGCTGCTCGGGGGTCAGTTTTCAGAGTCGGTGACGCGGCGGGTGGAGATGAAGGAGTGGAGCAGCGAGGCAGGCCTCGACCAGGAGACGGTGGAGAGCGTCATCCAGTTCATGTACACGGGCGAGATACGAGTGAGCACCGCTAACGTGCATGAGGTTCTAGAGCTGGCGGACAGGTGAGAGAAAATCATGCAGGTCGTAGACTGTGTGTCAAAACACGGCGAACTGCCTAGCTAGACAGCACTGTTGATGTCTGATCACAAATGCTCATTGGGCATCCATAGACGCAGTCCGCATTTGGGCATCACATGCACTTTCAGAACAAGCAGCGTTTTTGGCATCGTTTGGCATATAGGCGCCGTTTGAATCAGTAGCGCTTTGCAGCACCTTGGGTGTCAATTTGGGCATCATGGGTACCTTCTGAATAAGCAGCGTTTCTGGGCATCGTAGGTGCATTTCAGATCGGCAGCATTTGTTCTGCATGGATATGTTCTAAGGCAGAAGCATTTTTAGACTTCAAAAACACATTCTGTAGTGTCATAGGTGTGTCCACCATTTTGGGCTAGAATATATAATACATATAAGATATATAATATATAATACACATTTTAAAAAAGTCATTGGTATGCTTTTCTCCATAGAGAAGTTTCCCCTCCAAAAATGAAATTTCTTCCATCATCTACTTGTCCTCATGTTGTTCCAGACTCATGATTTTCTTTATTCTTAAAAACAAAAAAAAAGATATTCAAAAAATGTTTCAGCTCTTGTTATGGACATGGTTAAAGTCACTGGGGTCCAAAAGTTCACAAAAAGGTGCATAAAGATAGCATGAGAGCCAGTGGTTTAATCCAGTGACATTTTATGTCCTGATGTTGACGCGCAAAAAAAAAAGCGAGGTTTGTTGTTATTGTGTTGCCATGTTTGATTTGGACTGTGTACATGTGAGTTGATCAATAATTTGATTTGAGAGTGAATAACCACTTACATTTTTCTCTGTTCAACATACAAAGTGATCATATCATAGGTTCAGAAGATTTAATTTAAGCCAATGGATGTGCATACACAGCTGAGTTTATAAACTTTTTTTAGAATCGATACATGAAATAAGACTTTATTTAGTGCTACCCTTCAAAGCTACCCAAAGTAACGCACAACATTGCTGCACTAACATATTTCAAATTATTTTAGTTAAATTTGTAAAATCATTATTTTGAAAATAACTTCATTAATCTGTTAAAACGTATTCCCCAAATTTTTGACGTGTTAATTTCTTTTTTGTGGTTTGATCTTTTAATCAATATATCACCCACTCCTATTCAGACCCCTGATATAATGGTCTGCTCTGGATATTCGTAATACCGCTGCTGCATCTTTTATTCCTTGCCTGCTGAACTGCACTGTACAGGTGCATCTCAGAAAATTAGAATATGGTGAAAAAGTTCATTTTTTTCTTGTAACTTATTTCAAAAACTGAAACTTTCATATATTTTAGATTCATTACATGTAAAGTAAAACACTTCAAAAGTTTTTTTGTTTTAATTTTGATGATTAGAGCTTATAGCTAATGAAAGTCAAAAATCAGTATCTCAAAATATTAGAATATTTCCTAAGATCAATCAAAAAAAGGATTTGCAAAACAGAAAAGTTCAAGTTCTTTAAAGTATGTTCATTTATGCACTCAATACTTGGTCGGGGCTCCTTTAGCACAAACTCCAGCATCAGTGAGGTGTGGCATGGAAGCGATCAGCCTGTGGCACTGCTGAGGCACTATTGAGCTTCAGCTCGTCTGGATTGTTGGATCGACTGTTTCTCATCTTTCTCTTGAAAATATCCCATAGATTCCATATGGGGTTCAGGTCAGGCATGTTGGCTGGCCAATCAAGCACAGTAATATCATGGTCAGCAAACCACTTGGAAGTGGTTTTGGTACTGTGGGCAGGTGCTAAAGTCCTGCTGGAAAAGGAAATCAGCATCTCCATAAAGCTTGTCAGATGGAAGCATAAAGTGCTCCAAAATCACCTGGTAGAAGGCTGTATTGACTTTGCACTTAATAAAACACAATGGACCAACAACAGCAGACGTCACCGCACCCCAAATCATCACTGACTGCGGAAACTTCAAACTGGACTTCAAGCAGCTTGGATTCTATGCCTCTCCAGTCTTCCTTCCTTGGACCTTGATTTCCAAATGAAATGCAAAATTTACTTTTATCTGGAAAGAGGACCTTGGACCACTGAGTAACAGTCCAGTTCTTTTTCTCCTTATCCCAGGTAAGATGCTTCTGATGTTGTTTCTGTTTCAGAAATGGCTTGGTATCTCTTTTCCTGAAGACGTCTGAGCGTGGTGACTCTTGATGCACTGAATCCAGCTTCAGTCCACTCCTTGTGAAGCTCTCCCAAGTGTTTAAATCAGCTTTGCTTGACAGTATTCTCAAGCTTGCGGTCATCCCTGTTGCTTGAACACCTTTTCCTACCCAATTTCTTCCTTTCAGTCAACTTAGCATTTAATATGCTTTGATACAGCACTCTGTGAACAGCCACTCCTTTCAGTAATGACCTTCTGTGACTTAACCTCTTTGTGGAGGGTGTCAGCAATTGTCTTCTGGACCATTGCCAAGTCAGCAGTCTTCCCTCATTATCGTAGTTTCAAAGAACAAGAGATACCCAGAATTTATACTGTAGGGATGGTCATTTATTGAAACTCAAATGTAAATATTCTAATATTTTGAGATACTGATTTTTGACTTTCATTAGCTGTAAGCTCTAATCATCAAAATTAAAACAAAAAAACTTTTGAAGTGTTTTACTTTACATGTAATGAATCTAAAATATATGAAATTTTCACTTTTTAAAATGTTACAAGAAAAAAATGAACTTTTTCACCATATTCTAATTTTCTGAGATGCACCTGTATATCACATTCTGCTTACAATGATTTTTTTCTTGACTGCTGCTGCTTCATTTAATCAACTTAATTTAACTTGCAGCAAAGTGAGGTTTTGATGTATAGCCCTTGATTAGCCTATAATGCATACACCCAGTAAACAGATACATACATCTCCAAACTGTCTGTTAAGCGCTTTATCTGGAAAGTATGTTGTCTACGAACCTCTCTTCTTACTGAAAATGTTTTAGAGACATGTTGTAGATGAATAAATGCTCTAAAATGTATATCAAATAGACATCTCCATGATGTTCTTGTGTTATAATCTGGGTTACTACTATTTGTAACAATTTATGTCCTTTCTTCTCCTGTAAACATCTTCATTCTAATATAGTGTATAGACAGAATTCACACAGATAATATAGTAAGATGAAAATTGTTCCAGTGTTGTCTGTACTAGGCTGGCCACACACTAGACGATTTTCTAATCTTAACCGATTTTAAGACGATGGGAGGCCACAGACATGAAGACAGTTTCAACCAATTTTTAGCCTTATAATCGGGCCACACCCCCTGATTGTTCAGGGGTGCAAATCAGGCTTGTTCATTGGTATGCTTTTCTCCATAGAGAAGTTTCCCCTCCAAAAATGAAATTTCTTCCATCATCTACTTGTCCTCGTGTTGTTCCAAACTCATATGATTTTCTTTATTCTGCAAAACAAAAAAGATATCCAAAAAAATGTTTCAGCCCTTGTTATTGACATGGTTAAAGTCACTTCAGTGACATTTTCATGACCACAGGCATGACAGTTTCAACCAATTTTTAGCCACATCCCCCGTTCGGGGGTGCAAATCTTGCTTAAAATCTGCCTTAAAATCGTCTAGTGTGTGGCCAGTCTTAGTTTGTTGTTGCTCGACTACACTACTATTAGTATGCTGCAATTAAGTTGATGCAGGGGGTTTTCAAAGTGAAAGACAGCAAGCCTCTCTTTTAACACAACACACACCTTACCTTGACTGCATATGCTACTATACGGATCCATTCAAAATTACTGAACCTCTGACCCTTACATAGTCTTAAACAGGCATCTTTGGCCAGCATTATATTCAGCTATTGTCACTTTGAGACATAACGCATGAATCTAATATTCTGAGTAATCTAATATTCTTTATTTTAATTCTAATTTCTTTCCTAACTGTCTGTGTTCACTTAAGATTAAACCGACTGTTTGAATATACACACACACACACACAAAGGAGTTTTCACATTATTGTATGTATCTGATAGTTCAAGTGCAATATGTTGCAAAAGAGAACTGAATTCAGGATCACATGCTGTCTGAGAGAGGCGGCTTTCAGTGTGTGTGCTTCAGTGGCCTGTTGCTTGAAGCTAGCTGAACAAACAAAGAGTTTCAGAGTGAGTTTAGAGTTGACAAAACCAAACAAATCCAACCTGGTTCAGTGGGCTCACAAACCTCTATATAAATGTTCTCTGTCAACTCAGGGTTTGATCCAGAGTAGGGGTGCTCCGATCAGGATTTTTGAGGCCAATCACAGAAAGCAGTATCTGCCGATCCGATTACCGATCTTTTTAAAGCCTTCTTTTTATTATGTAGAATTATTTATAGTGATACTCCAATCAGGATTTTTAGACATTTATTCAGGGCCTGAATTTCATTTTTGAGAATGAATTCCCCTCATAGGTGACTCTTGTGAGAGGGAATTTTTTAATTTGAGGGGTGGAGGGGGCATTTTTTGAGACATTTTTCAAAAATATATATTTATCTCCCCTATATGTTTGATCATGCAGTGCATTTTTGTTTTTCATGCAATAACTTACACACAGCACAAGCCTGATTTTGTGAGCTGTATATGAAGTGGCCTTTTATGCCAGGTTCACTCCGTTTGCAGTGTGTATGCAGTCCATGTGCGGTACGTAAGCGGTGCAGAAGCAGCACTGACTGTGCTTTCACACAGGAGTCTGCAACTGATC
>JAFVLL020019589.1:0-32061 GCA_021397915.2 Tor tambroides
CGTGGGTCTGCGTGGGCAGCGTTTCAGAGGGAAATCCCCCAACTAGGCTACTATTCAACAACATGCGTTCAATGCAACAATGTGTCTACAAACCAGGGCCGTAACCACCACTACAGACGCCCCCTCTTTATGATCAATCAATATATGGGGTTTTCAGTGACAGACTGTTAAACTTTTACATTTTGGTCCCTTAACCTTGCATATATTCTTACATGCTTGTCTACAACCCACCCTCTGAAAAGCTGGAGAAACTCAATGAAAAGTAGAGCTACACTTCAGATGGGATGGCGCAGTGCAATGCTATTGCTCAACGTGCCTAGTTAGTAGCTATACTGTGTAACTTCTTGTAGTCGTAGTACATCTACAGTATGTGAACCGCCTGGCGTGGGGCAGGTGTGCACACGTTACCCTCCCACCCCCCCACTACCGCTGGCTCAAACTGCTCTTCATCACGCGTACAAACAACGTAAACAAAGCGCGGCGGACAATACGAGTTCCCATCTGAACGTGAAAAGAGATGTTTTAAAAAAAAAAGCATCGTAACCTTCGGCCATGTTTCCCCGCGGACCCTCCGTTCCAAAGTTCCAGCGAAATCGTTTCCTCCGTGAAATGGGGTGATGCGCGTCACCGTCGATCCGACATCCCGATTTCCAGCGGGCACAAATTTAGCGCGCATGGTACGGCGTGCGTCTCCTTTTTGGATATTTTGTCATGTCTCTTTTAACATCTCCTATCCCCTCTCTCTTTCCCTCCCTCGCACACTCGCTCTCTCTCTCCCGCTCTCCGTTTCTCATTCGCTCGCTCGCAGCGCTGCACACGTGACTCCTCCGTGAGCCCGGGAGAGGGAACGGACTCGGAACCGGGCTGGACTTCAGCTCTATAGCTGCGTCACGTAAAAGCATCAGGTTCAGTTTTTTTTAACGCGTGTTATGACGTCTAAAATCTGTTTTGTGCGTGTTCTGTTAAGTCATTCGAGAGACCGTAAAAAGTCCAGCATTTTAGTTTTTTTTGTTATTTATATGTAACAATTTTAATGGTGCGTTATGTAACCAAATTCCAACCACAGTCATAATACTTTATAGTCTTATGAAAGTAAATACTTGTATAACACTTCATTTTTAATGTTTTCGCTTGTAGCGAAATGCAACAACAAAAGTTTTCCAGAGTTTATCTTTTTATACAGAGGGTAGTAGATTCTTCTGTAGAAGTGTAGTTACTATTTCCCTAATATTCGTCGTAGCCTATTATATAAAATCGTTTTAAATAAAGTTATAGTCTACTTTTATGTCATTAACCAAAAAGACGGAAACCTTTCTTTTCACGCATTTGGTTTCCTTTAAAACTCACTAAAAATAATTTTGTTCTGCTGCTGCTGCTGATGTCTTTCTGCTTTTGTTTAAACGTTTCCAAAACATTCCGTATTATAGTTTGGGAGAAATGAGATCAATTATCGTTTGTTGAAGAACACTGCAGTTTGCATTTGTTGTTTGCTGCAGTAGCTACAAACGTCAATGAAACTGATTTAGAATAAGAAGATCTTTATTGACCAAGTCCTCACACGCATGGATTTTTTTTTCTGGGTTACATCAGCATTGCGCACTTGAAAATATATACATGAGGATACCTACATTCTTGCACGTCTAGACAAAACAAACATAAAGAACATAAAATAAACGTATGTAGAGAGTGTTGCAACAGTATAGATAGCCTATATTTAGACTTCAAACTACATGACCTGATGATTCACGAAAAGAGAGCACTGATCCAAAACAACTAGCAAATCACCTCACTTTTTTAAAGTGATAAAACATGGTAAACATACACATTGGTATGAACCCAAAATGTAACCCATTTAATGGAATGTTCTAAAAATGAAAATATGGATGAAATGCAATCTTACTTTCACACACTCTTTCGGTTTCTGTGCTTATTGTGTTCTTTTGAATTGTATCTGAGTGATTAGTACTCAAAAAACTTTAGTCAAATGCGCATTAAACCAACAAGTTGAAATGCAAAAATGAATGGAAAACTGACAACTGAAATAATTGTCTCCTGTTATAAAAACCTAATGTTTTCGTTTCTACAAGAAATTCGTTCAGTAAACGTTTCTGACAAGCTCATGATCAACCCTGATGCCTTGGCAGAGGATGTCTTTCTCTGTCTTTGAGTCGGAGGAAAAACACGTTAGAGGAGTGAATCAACAACTACCCCCACCGCTCGCTCCGCCCGTTTTCACCCACCCCCACCCATCCATGCCGACCACCCTCCGGAATTCACCCCTGCCCCCAATACCCCCACCCCCTAAACCAGTTCTGCTGTCGGAGATGCTGTGTGTGTGTTTGCTGGTGTGTGGAAGAGATGGATGGTGGTCGTGCCATTACGGCGCAGGTCACAGATCTGGTCACCGGTGTCAGATGTTATGGAGTTTCTCATTTCCTGCACGAGGGTTTCCCATCCACCATTCATAAAACGGCCCCGCTAGTGCCGGGAAACACGTCCCACGAGGTCACGGACACACCCTAAATGTCCCCGTTTGATCCCGTTAAAGTTCGCAAGCATCGAATACGTTCCAGGACGGACAGATAGCCTAAATAAAGATGCTACTGGGTGGTTTATGTCTGCTGGAAACGCAAAACGCGTCCGCATGACTTTAGAAAGTCATTTAAATCAACAGCACTGAGGAATACTAATCTGAGGTAAAATACGCTTGTGATTAGAAAAATAAAACAAGCAATAGGGAGGCGTAACTCATCAGCAGGTTATTCAAACTTGTCTTTTTTATTTCCGATGACTAGCTATTACATATAACTGTTAATTGATTTTGAGCTGTTTAGTTTAATGCTGAATAGTAACACTCTAAAAACTTTCCTAAAATCCACATAGATGTATCGATTAGGCCCTATATATAGGCTAACAGTCATGAACGCCTTAGTTAAAATTAAAGCTATGAAGAAACAATACTTCTGTAGTTCAACTTACATGTAAAATTGTGCATAAAAGAGATTCAACAGTAGCCATAGCCTACTAAAGCTAAATATGGCTTAACATTTAAATGGCACGTGTTCAGTTAAATTGTTTCAATTGTTCATTAGCAGAGTTCAAACCTTTTATGATTAGCAAGAGAAGGATCTCTTGTTTTCTTTTTAAATAAACAAACCAAACTTTTTCTCTCTGTCAGGGCAAAGTTTAGACACTGATTCTTCAAATCCAAACTCATAATCAAACACTAGAAGAATGTTTTCCACACCTGAAATAATCTTTTAAATCAGGACTATGCAAATAGGTGCTATTGAAATGCAAAATGGTTTACCAACTGACATTCATTCATAAGCTCAAGATTTAAAATCAGTTTCACTTACAAGAACTTTAAAACACATACTGAACAAGATGAACTCTAAAAACACTCCCTTGGGTCTTCAGATTAGCCATTTATTTAGGCTAGACATTTCCTCCAAAGTGAATATGAAAATATTCCTTTAAGCTTGAATTAATCTAATTCAATTGAAATCATTTTGTCAGCATTACTATAAACAAGATCCCAGTTTCACCCATCAGCTGAAGGTTTACAGAGACGCTTTGTGCTTACAAAACCAACAGATTGGAGGGTCTGTCTGGATGTATTGAGCAGTTCGGATCCGCCATACCTTCACCTCACCCACCCCCACCCCTGAGGAAACGCATAGTTGTCAATAGAGTTCACAGAGTTTATTCAGCTCTTCTCCTTTCTTTTGGTTTAATGCTGCATTCGTTCAATCCCTCCATCTCTCCAAAATCATCTACCGAAGCCAATACAAACCCGACCGTTTTTTTTAAACCGATTTGATATTAATCAGAGGTAAATATCGAGTATGAGGGGAGGATATTTTTAAATGCTTCATTCTCAGTTTTACATGTGAAGGCTGCTGCTGCATCAATTGTTCTTACAAAGACCAATACAGTGCGGTTTCATTATAAGGTAAGGACTCATTCTATTCAAAACACACACGAAATTCGAAATATAATTAGTTCTTAAAACAGTTCTGACTAGTCACATTCATTTTTTATGTGTAGCCTACTAGTGATTAACTAAAGAGTTAAAATAGAGATCTTCAAAAAAGGGATTTTCTACAAAATTCCGATACAGTCTTAATTTTCACAGCTCGATCATAGTTTAAAATATTAGTTTTTATCGTGATTTTGGTGCATTTTGTCACACAAAAAAAGGATTTGAGACAAGGAGATGATCAGTTGTTTCTTTTGCCAGTCTTTACATTTCAGACCTTGTTTATATTTTTCGTTTCTATTAAATTGCAAAAACGTTTAAAACGTTATTAGATTTCAGGTTTATTATCAGGTTTATTTCTGTTTAAAAACGCAAAAGACAGCGTTTATAGTATGCTTATAACAACAACAAAAAGTGTTACAATTTTTGTCCTTTCATTTTGTACATAAAAATGATCCGTTAAACAAAACCGAAAGTTTGTGTTTATTTATTTATGTGTATTTATTATGATTTTATCCGGATTAGTCGTTACAAAAAACTAAATGAACTAGCTGCATGTGTTAGACTACTTTACTTTCAACAGTGAACACAATTAAAATATTTTATATGCATTCTAAACATTTTAACAGCTTGCAACAACATTCCCTGTAAAATAGTAAGATCTAAGGTGGTTATTCCTGTTGGCGGCTGATTCCGCCTGAACGCTCCTTCATTACGTCACAATTAAATCATGACGTCGAACGGAAGTATGCAAGGAGCGTTCAGGATTCTTTTCCTCTCCTTCTGTCTTTCAGTCGCTTCCTGTAAAAAGGACCCGATGACGTCTTTCCCCCGTTTAACTAGTTTAATCATATTATATGATGAAGTTACATGATTGTGACATGGTTTCATAAAGGCTCAGCACTCAGACCATTCAAACAGGTAGCACTGTTGATCTGCAATGCGCTCACAGAGAGGATATTATTGTTAGCTGTTATTAATTTCTAGCATACACACTTTATATATATCTCACTCACCTGAAATGGAGTGCACGGCCATGCTGTATGTGCTCCGTGTCTGACCCTGGGAAGGAGTCAAAAATTGTGCAATGATTATTTTTTACTTAGGCTACCTAAACTACTTCTGTTGTAGGTTTTAGGCTAATACACCAACCGAGCCTGGATTGTTTTACTTTTGTTTGTGCTGCTGGTGGCGCGTTCAATTGTGCAGAATGGAGGAATTTTCCAGCATGAATATTTCATAGCGCCTGTGAAATGTAAGAGGAGTTTAAATCGCTCCTTTAATCCAAACCGTGGGAAAGCGCGCTCTTTGATTTTAGACACACAGAGAAAAATAATAACCACCTATTATCATATTTAAATATAATTATTATTTACGCGGGTGTTTTATTGCGTTAAAGTCAACAGTTTACATAGCTAGAAAAAGATGAAATTCTATAGCCTACCTGTATAGAGATCTTGAAGTTTCAAATCCAGATTGATGTGGATATTAAAACGAACCTTCTTAGAAAACTCCTGACAATCTTTGTAAAGCTCATTTGCGTCAAAATATCCCGTCAAATACCTGTTGGAAAAAAAAAAAAAAAATCTGGTCATTCCAGCTCTTTTCATACGATTTAAAAACTTCTCAACTTTTCTTTAAAAGCCTACGTTTATAGAAAAGCAACGGTGAATGTCTAGGTCAGCAGAACATTCAATGTTGCTTGTAAACAAATGAAATTATGACATTCTTGTCATAATTCTTGATGCCATTATTGTGTTTTATAAACCTAGTTAAAAGATTTGTTTAAACTGTCAGACCAAGTAACCGACCTGTATTCTTATTCAAATAAAACGTAAAAACGTTTTCCCTATGCTTTTTAAGAGAGGATTAAAAAATGTCTGTAAGATGATTCTAACACACATGATTGAATGACGGGCTCTGATTGGCAGCCATTTTGTGTGAACATGCCTTAAATTCAAGACAAAATCCACACAAGGAAACTACAAACAAACTAAAGCTCACTGGGTTTATATTTGAAGCGTAATAAAATCAAAATTAGGCTACTAGCTGGCGTGTCTTCATCTTGTGTGACCAAATCAAAACACATCAAATTGGCAGGGGTTGATGTGGTTCAGTCTGCTGCAAGGTTACAGTAGGAAGAATTTACTGGCACCAGCGCCCTCTGGCTGTCAATCAGCGCAGTGCCGTCAGTGTGGTAAACGGGTCTGCAGCAGTTTTGGGAGCGGATGAGCCTCAGCTACAGGTGATGCTGACGTATAATTGAGATCTTTTCAAAAGCAGAATTAGGGCCTATATCATTTTGCGTAGTAAAATTTACGTAAACGACACGGTCAAGTGGGCAGTTCAAAATCAAAGTTTGTAGAAATGTGAAATTAACATCGGAAGAAATGGCTAAAACCTTGCCAATGTAGTGACACTGCCTTGGTTTTTATTTTTATTTTAATTTTTATGTATTTTTCTAATATTGGCCATTGGGCCTTCCATGAGGTCCTCTTCTAGCCTGATGCGATCACTTAGTGTTTCAATGACACCCTGCTATAAATCCAAGATTCAGATGCTAAGAATGGAATTGATTGTTTGTGAATTTGAATGCAAAGACGTCATGATCAGTCACCTATTGATTTTACAGTCTTGCAGTTTCATAATATGCCGACATGCGCAATCTTACCTTTCATCCGCCATTACCGGGGCGTCAGGAACACGGGTGTGTATGTGTGTATTCCGCAGCTGTGCTGATGTCTGCAGGCGGAACTGTGCAGCGGCGGCGGGTGACGGCGGAGTTCTCCCGGTTCCGTTAAGCATCTCAGCTCGCCGCATCCTCCATAGAGAGCGCGCGAGTGTCGCTAGTTGCCATGCGCAGATTCCACATGAAACTTTACGGTGGTTACAAAAACAAAACAAATAGTGTTTATTGCTAGATTTACTAGAGTGGCGTTCTAGGTCGGTACAATCTATTTTATGTGTTTAATAGGCTTGTGTTCATTCACATATATTTGTCACAGATGTATGTGATTTGTAACTTTTTTTTTTTGTAATGTGTTTCAAGGAAAATAAAAACTCAGAGCTGTTTCTTTAGAGTTCACAGTAGCTAATCAATACGAATATTGGCAGCAGTCATCAGCAGGAAAATGTGGGAGGAAAATGTATTGCTCCATCTCCTGGTTATAATCAGGTAGTGCAACAATTTGAAGTGTCTGTCAGAGTCATTTAAAGTTGATAAATACAAAAATCCTGCACGTTTTGTGTCAAGTCAGTGTTTACATAATTGACACAAGATTAATTCGTTTTTCATGAAAATCATTTTTAAAAGGCAACAAATATGAAGACTGTATAATTGTATAAATAGTTGTATAAAAGATAAAAAAATATATATATTTATACTGTAAAAACCGAGAGATCTGAACTCGAGGCTAGAAAAACGTATTTTCTTTGGCAATTAGCGTTCAGTTATACTGTGGCTATTATTTTCTTGTTAAATTTAGGCCAGTGTTTCGGTTTCATATTCATAGTTGTTTATAAACAATAGGTAGGCCTACATGTTTCAAGCTCAATACGATTTTTTTAACGTTAATGTAATAAAGCTACGAATGATTTAAGTATATTATTATTATTACACATAATATTACTGTATATTATTGACATTTAAAATAACAGTTTTCTATTTTAATATACTTTAAAATATAATTTCTGTGATGCAAAGCTAAATTTTCAGCATCATTGCTCCAGTCTTCAGTGTCTCATGATCCTTCAGAAATCAGTCTAATATGCTGCTTTAGTATCAGTGTTGGAAACAGTTGTGCTGCTTCATGTTTTTTTGTGATACTTTTTTCAGGATTTTTTGATGAATAAAAAGTTAAAAATAACATCATTTATTCAAAATGAAATATTTTCTGACAATATAAGTTTTACTGTTACTTTGTATCAATTTAACACATCCCAATTGCTGAATAAAAGTAGGCTATTCATTTCTTTTAGAAAAAGAAAGAAACTTATACTGACCCCAAACTTTTGAACAGTAGTTACAAATATTGTATATTTGTATTGTATTTTTGAAATAAATGCTGTTCTTTTTAACTTCTTATTCATCAAAACATTAAGCAGTTTCTGTTTCCAACATTGATAATAAATCAGCATATAGAATGATTTCTGAAGGATCATGTGGCACTGAAGACTGGAGCAATGATGCTGAAAATTCAGCTTTGCATCACAGAAATAAATTATATTTTAAAGTATATGAAAAATAGAAACCCATTATTTTAAATTCCAATAATATTGAATATATTTATTCAATATTTCAATCATATTTAAACAATCTTATGGTTTCCTTATAAACAGTGATCATTCAAATATGCAGTTTAGTAGCTTTTTGTGGTTTATAAATACACCATACAACCTACTTTTACAGATTTTACTAAACGTTTTATGTCTAGTTCAACAAATGTTTGTTTTCTCTAGCAGTGGTTTTGCATGTTTGACTGTATGCTAATACAGTAAACTAATTTTTGTGAATTCTGTCCTCCAGACTAAAATTACAGTACAATCATATTCTGTTGGGTGAACAAGTGATAGCCACAAAACTACCCTGACATGCTTTAAAAGTCAGCTATTCAATGAAGCTGGGTTTTATCCGAAAGGTTGAACTGTATTCTCAAGACAAGATTTTAAATGTCAGTTTGGGGAAAATTATCACGGCAGGTTGTCACGTAGTATTTTTACACAATATAATGATTAGAATATCCGTTGGCCAAAACCATTTTTAGAATGTCTGTATGTTACCTGTTTGAAGTTGGTTCTGTTCGTAATTGTTTTACTGTTTGAATTTTGTAGCAAAGGTTCCAATTATGACGTAGTGAGGCATTTGTTGCAATATATCAACTTGTTAAACGAAATGTTCTTTCTTATTTGTGACGGCATTTTTGACAACGCTTTAATTGTTTTGTAATAAAATAGGGCCTAATTGTCAATAATTTATTTAAAAGTGCCGGAATAAAATGTTGATTTGTACTCCATCGAATATTTTCACGGCCTATGTATGTGTCTTTATATGTAGCCTAATCTATTAAAGTTTTGGAAGGTGTAAGACATCTCTTATGTTTTTATTTATGATGATATTTCTATTCCAGACAATAAAGGGAATTAGTTTCATCAAATGTTTTATTCTTGCCGTCTCTCCTTTCAAATCTTTAGCCTAATGAAGCTGTTTTATGATGGTTGACTTTACTCAACATCATCTGAATATTTGTCATAATTCCAGCGTTAATCAATAATCAGTGAAAATTCATTTAGCCTACGTTTGATGCTGAAGGCTGCCGTGAGCTGTATTCATCTCAATAAAAACTCACTTGCTGCACCATTCCAGATCCGCACCAGCTTCCATCTTCACTTCTGAAAGTATGAACATGACGATTTACTTTTCTGTGCTGCCATCGTGTGGTCGATGATCAACATCTACAAAAGACAAACTACGAAAACTAATAATAAACATAAATATTCCGCATGTAATTATGCCCTTCATATTTTCTTTGTTTTGATATGCATTAGAGTACTTAATAATATATAATATATAAACGTGACTTTATCTGTCACTGTGAGATTCATTATCATTTAGGCTCATTTAAATTCACACTCTCTTTATCGCCGCAAACGGAAAATGTGTGTAAATAAATTCTACAGTATACACAGTGTAAAATAGATAGCCTAAAGTAAATAGTTTATTTGTTAAAAGTTCTGATTGATTTAAAACAAACAAATAAAGCAGTGACAATGTCCTAGAAAAACTTTTGGAGAGATGGGCATTACCTGTCATCTTAAATTAAATCATGCTAATTGTATAGTCTATGCTGCTTTTATTAGGCGTATTTTAAACAGTTGTTAACTGCTATTTACAAAACAAAGTTTTTGTCATATTTTATCTCAACATAATTTTAAGTAAAAGTGGTTATTTTATCAGTGATAAGCGAGCAGACTATTAGCAAATAGTCGACAGTTGGACCCATTTTACACATTTTTCATTTGCAATGCCAGACAAATTCAGGTCTGCGTATAAACGAACTATACGGCTTGTTTTTACAATAGTACACTGGTAAAATATTAGAAGTATTTGGTGACGAGCGATATGAATTCTAAACGATATTACAGGCCGTAGATTTAAGAAATTACAGGTTTTCCCACAAATTTCCGTTCTGATAGCCTGTGTAATTTTGCCATCAACCAACAGGAGACAAACACACTGTACAGATTCACGCTACAATATATTCTCACGACACGATTTTGATTCATTACAAGTAATCTGGTCTAATTTCAAATCAGTCCCAGTTTTCAGAGATCTCATGATCAGAACTTAAACAGCAATACATGTTCGGTAAGTTTTTATATAAGATTACTGCAACTGTAATTCTGAAATATTTATATTCCAAAATCTACTTGTGAATCCTCAGAACTGAATGTTATTCTCAGAATAGAAGGAATAAATACTTCAAGAAACAATTCAATCAAATTGTTTTGAAAGGCATTTGAACTTCTCAAACTGGTTTTTCAGGGGCTTATGCCTCACAGTAACTATAAAAGCAGGGTTTCTGCAGGTTATATTTATAACTTTAAGCAAAAGTAATGAAAATATAAGGAGTAAACTGAATGGAACACAATACTTCAGTAAGGTCTCTAAATGTTACTGTCTTGTATTAGCAACTTCAAAATTTGAAAAAACAACTTCCAAAAGATTACTTTTAAATTCATTTTACACACACAAACTTATAGAGCTCTGATCCCAAACACTAGAATATAGAAATAACTTTAACTGTATCTTCTGATCACACTGTACAAAAAAAGTTATGTTCTTCATTAATATTTTTGTCTCATTTTCTGGTGCAAATATCTAAAGATTCTTAAATCATGATACATTTATTTGAGAAGTAAAATCACATAAAACAAGTTTTGTTTTCTGAGAAACTGAGTTTGTGATTAAAACAAGAACAAATATCTGCCAGTGGGCTCAGAAAAAACAACTTAATTCAAAGGGAAAACAAGTTTTCATTCACTGTTGACAGATATTTGTTCTTGTTTTAAGCATTAACTGAATTTTGTTCAGTTTGTTAGAAAACAAGACTTCTTCATTTTGCATCTCAAGTAAATATATTTTGATTTAAAGATGTTTAAATATCTGAATTGGAAAACAAAACCAAAATACTGAGGAAAATATTCAGTTCTTACAATGCATGCAACATTTAATGCCATGACTTCATGAATTCAAGACTTTCTGCTCTTATTTAAGATATTTTAAGGGCTTAATTTGTAGAAGAGCAAATTAAGACTTTTTAAAACCCTTAGAAACCCTGAAAACACACACACACTTGACACTGCAAACTATCCATGCTTCAATAACCAAGACCAACATGTAACTTAAACAAGCTTATTTTTAATGGATCTGCAAAATCGTTTGAATTTCCAAAGAGAACGCTCCCCTCCCTGACACGTATCTGGACTAGAAGAGATACTTCCTGTGAATTACAAACATGGCAAAACTTACAAAAGACCCCAAAAAACCCAAAGAAACCAGCATGCAGGAGAGAATGAGTAACTGAGTGAGGGAAAACAAAACAAAAACAAAGAGGAGATTCATAAAACAAGTCATTCTGAAAAATAAACAACAAACTATATTTAAAAAAACAAAAAAACAAAATACATATAATGCCATTCTCTTCTGAGCAAACAGGTTGAATCCAGATGGTTCCACTCGGGCGTGTTGGGTTAAGTTGAGTTAGCGGGTCAAGCAGAGAGGAGAGGACCAGTGTGTGTGTGTGTGTGTGTGTTTGTGTGTGTAACTGTTACAGAAAAGTGATGTTTAAACGTATGTGTTTGGGGGGATGAGCTCTACGGCTCTACATTAAGGCACCGGACGAAAGAAATCAAAGAACAAAAAAACCCAGCTAGAGAAGATCTCTCACACTAACACACAACACTAACCCCAAAACACTGGACAAAAGTCTTGTCTAGGATGTCGTTCTGAACGCTACGCCGCTCCTCTGTGCCGACGGACAGCGTCTCCGGGTCCACTGACGGTCTCTATGTAGTGGTGAATGCGCTTTTTGTTTAAATTCATTTCTTTCTTTCTTTAAACTTTAAAATAAGAAACATGAAATGACTTTTACATTTGTTTTTTTTTTCTTTCAGAAATAAAAATGATGTCAGCAAGCAGTCGTGAGTGTGAGAAACGTTAGAGATGTGTTTTACGGAGAATCCCGTGAGAAGGACAGAACAGAAGAGTGTTAGACAGAAACGAGGGATGAGTGAATGAGAGAGAGAGAGAGAGAGAGAGAGAGAGAAAGAGGGATATAGAAGAACAGATTGTGTGTGTTTGTGTAAAGTGTGTGAGTAACTGTGTGTGTCTGTTCAACTGCAGCACTTGGTCTTCCATCCTGTGACTCCGCCGCCAGTGCTGATGTCCACATTTTCACTGTTGGGCTCTTTTACGGGCGTCTGCGGAAAAAAAACAAAAAATAATATAGATATTAAGAAAAGATTTTTTTGAGATTTGGAGTGAACCCAAGTTTCTGGTGCCAAACTCACACCACTGGTTGAGTCACTTCTGCTGTCCGGCTGATCAGGATGCTCAAACAAACAGAGACGTGTTTTGATAGAGCCACAGTGTTCATTAGGGGTGTGTGATAATATTGTAATTGTTGTTTAACGATATGTGAGCTGACATTATCAAGTACTTTGCTTAAAACAAACAAAAACATCTTGAAAGTCCAAAAGCATTCATTGCATGATGAAGCCTGTTAGAATGCCTCTATAATTCCAGATATAGAAATCAAAAAAGTCCCTGTATGGATTTTTGTTTTTATATTTATACCGTTAAGTAATATTACACAAGCAACAGTGCTGTTTTCATAAATAAATAAGCGCATTCGCAATTGAGATATTCATTTTATACAACAGAACAACAAACAAGAAGTTAATATTGAATGAGTTACATTTTATACACAATATCGTTTTTTTTTTTCCTGTTTCACCAATAAAAATAGTTCCAAACAAAGCTGGAGCAGAACATTTCTGCATCTCAGAGAAACACTGCAGTGATTTGTTTCTGTATGAATCTGTTTTTGAACAAATCATTTGAGTGAATGATTCAATGATCCATTCATAGAGACAATCACTTGACTTGTTTCTAAATGAATCAGCCATTTTGAACAGATCGTCTGAATGAATGATTCAATGAATCACTCATTAAGACAGGAACTTGCTGCCACCTACTGGCGGCTGTAGAGTCATATTAATTTATCCATGACAGGCCTAAAGCAGCAAAGTCCCAGCATAAAAACACACTCAGAAAATAGTTTAATTATTGTTATTAAAAACAAAACAAATATTATTCATATTATATACATTATATATATATATATATATATATATATATATACACACATATATATACACATATATACACACACACACAGTATCTCACAAAAGTGAGTACACCCCTCACAGTTCAGCAACAATTTTAGTATATCTTCTCAAGGGACAATACGGCACAAATGAAACTTGGATATATTTTAGAGTAGTCAATGTGCAGCTTGTATAGAAGTACAAATTTATTGTCCTCTAAAAATAACTCTACATATAGCCATTACTGTCCAAATAACTGGCAACAAAAATGAGTACACCCTAAGTGAACATGTCAAAACTGTGTCCAAAGTGTCAACATTTTGTAGAGGCACCATTGTTATCTAGCACTGCCTTAATCCTCCTGGTCATGGAGTTCACCAGAGCTGCACAGGCTGTTGCTGGCATCCTCTTCTACTCCTCCATAATGACATCACGTAGCTGCTGGATGTTAGACACATGGTGCTTCTCCACCTTCCGCTTGAGGATGCCCCCACAGGTGCTCAATAGGGTTCAGGTCTGGAGACATACTTGGCCACTCAATCACCTTCACCTTCATCAGCAAGGCATTTGTCATCTTGGCGGTGTGTTTGGAGTTATCATCATGTCAGAAAACTGCCGTTTGGCCCAGTTTCTGAAGGGAGGGCATCATGTTCTGCTTCAGAATGTCACAGTACATGTTGGAATCCATGTTTCCCTCAATGAACCGCAGCTCCTCAGTACCAGCAGCACTCATGCAGCCCCAGACCATGATGCTACCACCACCATGCTTGACTGTAGGCAAGACACAATTTTCTTGGTACTGATCACCAGGGTGTCGCCATCTGAGCCAGACAAGTTTATCTGAGTCTCATCAGACCACAGGACATGGTTCTAGTAATTCATGCTCTCTGACAGGTTATCTTCATTAAACTGTTTGCAGGCTTTTTGTGAGCCTGCTTCAGAAGAGGCTTCCTTCTGGGACGATGGTCATGCAAACTGACTTGTTGCAGTGTGCGGCTTATGATCTGAGCACTGACAAGCTGACCTTCCACTTCTGCAACCTCTAAAGCAATGCTGGCAGCACTCATGCATCTGTTGTTTGAAGTCCTCTTCTGCACCTGATGCACAGCACGAGGACCTAACTTCTATGATCGACTCTTGCGAGGCCTGTTCCGAGTGGAACCCGTCTTGGGAAACCTCTGTATGACCCTGGCCACTGTACTGTAACTCAGTTTCAGGGTGTTACTGAACTTCTTATAGCCTCGGCCGTCTTTGTGGAGCACAACAGCTCTAATTCTCAAATCCTCAGAGAGTTGTTTGCCATGAGGTGCCATGTTGAACATCCAGTGGTCATTATTTGAGAACTGTACTCAAAGCACCACATTTTAACTGCTCTAATACAAGATACACAAATTTGTATGGTCCTGTCAAGCAGACAAAAACATGAACATGATGAATAGGACATGTGGCTTTGCATGGTCAAACGACGTATAGCTGTTATCACTTAGGGTGTACTCACTTTTGTTGCCAGCTTTTTTGACAATAATGGCTGTATGTTGAGTTATTTTCAGAGGACAGTAAATCTTCACTGCTATACAAGTTGCACATTGGCTACTCTAAAATATATCCAAGTTTCATTTCTACAGTATTGTCCCTTGAGGAGATATGCTAAAATGTTTGCTGAACTGTGAGGGGTGTACTCACTTTTGTGAGATGCTGTATATCCCAAGATATCATTTTTTTTGGTCAATATCACACATGCCTAGACTTATAGGAGAATCCACCTATAAATGATTTACTTATAGTTGTCTCTCTCTACATATTAAGATGGGAATGCAAACAGATTAATGGGGCTTTGGGGCAAAATTGACACCAAACCTAAAAAAATTCCCTCAAAATTCAAGTTATGAGGGCACAAAATGCCCTTTTATGAGTTCGTTTTTTTTTTGTTTTGTTTTTTTATTTATAAAATGATAAATTTATGAAATATCAAACAAGCAAGAATGCTGTTTCCCAAAATATCAGCAGTTACAAATGTGATACTGATTTTATATTTACAAGAGTTCAATAAACAATTATATTGAGTGAAATACATTTTTAGACAATATTTCCCATGTCTGTCCCATAATTTAATATTTCTATATTAAAATGTTATCTATATATAAAACATTAATCTCACAGCATTATTTATGCAGTTGTAATTGCAGTGTAAATGCACAGTGTTTGTAAATATCTATATGCCACTTCAGATGCAGCTTCTGTGCCACTCCTCCAGTACAAAGTTGGATTTTGCTGAAATTGATTTAATTTAATTGGTAACTAAATGGCATCTTATTTTTCTAATTGAAAAGAATTTGACATAAAAAGATGATGCATTTAATAAGGTTATGAAAAAAATTGGAGGCTCACATTGAACACCATCATCCAGAAATGAAAGACATGGAAGAACTCCAGAAATTTGTATACTAATTAGTTTTCATTGCAAACTATTCCATCTCTTATTTGTTGATGTAAACTACAAGCACAATGCAAATCAAACCACTAAATGAGAAAATGGCTGTCATTAAAGAGACCCAGACAAATTCATCAGTGTCTCATATCAGCAGAAACACAACTGGGGTGGGAATCTTTCAGTGAATCAATTTGGATTCAGAGAATCACAACGCAATTTCAAAGTGATGCATTGAGGTGATGGTGACTTGTTTTGTTGCATTATGATTCAGAAAAAAGCCATACAGACTCATTTCTGCTCTGTGCCTCTATTAGAAATGGAATAATATTAAATATAAAAGTAAACACCAAAAGCAACAAACCAAGCATTTAATATACCAGAGAGACCAGCTGCTGTGACTGCGTATTTCTGAGTCAAATGACATGAAATCGAATGCTCTTTACACTGCAATGTTTTTGCTTAAAAGCATTAAGCATCATACCGATGGTGATATCAGTCAGTCGTTCCCGAACTCACCTTTCTGAGAATGTCTTCTGCTAACGTGAGGAACGCCTTCTCGATGTTGATGTTGGCTTTTGCACTTGTCTCGAAGAAGCGAATCCCGTGTTCTCTCGCGATCTGAGGATCAGCACAAGCACAGTTAAGATTAATTGTGTTTGCAGGCCTGAACTAATATGTATGAACCCATTCTGGGATGATTACACAAGTTTCTTAGAGATATATGAACACTTGGCAAGGTGCTTCAATAGGGTAACTGACAAAAATTCAACAAATAAACTGACCCACAGAAACTTGTCAACCAATGTCTCAACTAGTGGACAAATTGCCCATCCTGACTAGGGCTGGGTATTGAGACGAATGTCACGATTCAATTTGATTTTGATTCACAAGCTTGTGATTCGATTCAAATTCGATCTCAATTCAGTATCGATTCATTTAGATATACAGTACTTGCATTTTTTTCCCCAAAGAAAAATGTTTTAACTAATGCTGTAAACTATACAATAAACCATATCAGTTGGTAGATTACTATGTTAATATGATTTGTAAACAAACATTTAAATTGCACATAATGCAGTTTTTATAATAAATGTTAAATTATATAATTCTGTTTGACAGATTTATTCAAACATACATTTAAACACTGCAAAACAGGTTGAGTAAATGATAATGAATATGTAATTATATTAGCAAAATGCTCCTTTCTAGAGTTCATTCTTCTAGCTAACTATTGACTTTATGATCACTGAATGGCTTTTCTGAGGTAAAATGTAATGTTACATTACATTGTTTCATGGACATCTTTCTGCAGTCAAAACCTTAATTGATCGATTACATCGAATAAGTCATACTGTTTCTTTCAAAACTTTCTCATGTTCATTCATGTTTATTTCATGCAGTAATTAGTAGTAAAGAGGAAGAGATGTTCGGTTCACATGCCGCATCTATGCAGTGATCTGTCACCACACAACTGCATTTATAGTTTGAATTTTATAATAAAATTGAAAAAATGAGACTTTGTTTCACAGCAAAAGTAACAAAGCACAAAGCTTATTGCAATTTAATGGACTGGAAGCATGCTACAAATAATGTTTCATTATGTTTTGTTCATGCATCAACTGAAAACAGCATAGATCAATTCCTGAGATTTAAGAATATCGGTATATCAAAATGAGAATAGATTAAAATCAATATTTTCAACCCAACCATAATCCTAACTCATCCACAGCCTCTCACCTGTTCCCCCTTGGCTTTTGGTACGACACGTTTGTCCTCCATGTCACACTTGTTGCCTAGCAGCATCCTCTCCACATCCTCGTTAGCGTGCTGTAACAACATACGTACATTTAAGACGATGAATTCTTACACAATACTGATGTTCAGACTGACAGCCAAAATGAAAGTGGTTTCAGAAGAAACGGTACTGAAGAACTGAGTTTGCATCAGTGGTGCAATTGACTTGGATGTGAACGACAGGCCACCAAACACATAACCACATCCCTCATGGAGTCTCATGTTATATGAATTCTCTTGAAATTGCTGACTGTAGGGAAATTCTGCATGAATCATCAGACTGAAAATCAAACAGTCAGCAGTTTCACTACACGACTATGTATCTTTAAGTTGGTGTTTTTACAAGACTGGAACTTCAAAAGTCCTACACCAGCGGTTCTCCACTCAAAAATGGGTCGCAGGTCTGTTCTATTTATAACACAACAATAAAAAGCAACTACCCATATGATCATGCATAGTCAGGCTAGTAAAATAAATGGGCTTATTCGGGGTTGCTGCAGGATTTTTAAGCTCAAATTTAAGACTTTTTCCCCCGGTTTCACAGACAAGGCTTAAGCCTAGTCCTAGACTAAAATGTAAGTCTGAGCTGTTTCAACTGAAAGAAACTTGCAGTGACTGATCTTAAAATATATCAGTGCCTTTGTTTTGTCTCAAGATGCACACCAGTAATGTTTTTTTTTCTAAGCACGTTTATAAAAATTACTTAAATGTCCTAATTGAACTATGGCCTAATCCTGGCTTAGTCTAAGCCGTGTCTATGAAACCGGGCCTTAAAGACCTTTTTTAAGACCTGCACAAATAAAATTAATACCATATGAGCAAGGTAGGGCAATGTCTATAGTAAACAATTAAACTGTAAAATGACTGTAAAAAGCATGATTTACAGTTCAGATACAAGTTTTTACAAAAACAAAAGATTTATAAAATGATACACTTCACCTTTCAGCCTTTAAACCATTTTTAAGAAAATGGATGAGTCAAAAGTATGAATTATTATATTTATTTAAACAATTATCATCAAATTATTATATTAATGAAATAACATACAAACACATTTTACTGTTTAGATTTTTATAATGAATTATCTTCATATTGATCCACCAGTTCACATTTACTGCTCTGCGTGTTTGCAGGGTAAAAACATGGGTCGATTTTCACATTGGTCTGAACAAAAACAACCCAATGTCTCTGCAATACCAGAGGCTGCAGTTCTAGGACCCTATTTTTTGGGACAGCACCATCTAGCCAATTCTATTCCAACAGAGGAGACCTGATTCAAACATCAAACAAACAGATGCAAAGACTAGATCCATGGAAACAACTGATTTTTTATCTTTCCATCTTATTTTTAATGTAAGAGCTAGTGTGAACTTGAATGTGTGAGGGGGTGTCAGCAATCATCTTTTAGCCTATTCAGCTGTGCAAAACAATTCACTGTGCTGCTGGATGTTGTAAATTATTATTTGTATTCACATTATTTTACATTTATTAAAGTACTAATAAAGGGGCAGTTGTGGCCTAATGGATAGAGAGTCGGACTTGTAACCCGAAGGTCGCGGGCTCGAGTCTCAGGTCCGGCAGGGATTGTAGATGGGGGGAGTGAATAACCAGCACTCTCTCCACCCTCAATACCACGACTGAGATGAGACCCTTGAGCAAGGCACCGAACCCCCAACTGCTCCCCGGGCGCCACAGCATTGGCTGCCCACTGCTCCGGGTGTGTGTTCACAGTGTGTTTGTGTGTGTGTTCACTTCTCACTGCTGTGCGTGTGCACTTGGATGGGTTAAATGCAGAGCACAAATTCCGAGTATGGGTCACGTCCTGTCCTTTCCAATTGTTTTACCATTTACTGCACTTTAAGAGGGCCACACATCAGATGTGAATTGCTAATGATCTGAAGTCTCGCACAGACACAAGTCTTTCTTTCAAAAAAAAAAAAACTGAATTTAAAAACCAGAATATATATATATATATATATATATATATATATATATATATATATATATATATATATATATACATACATACATATACATATATATACACATATATATATATATATATATATATATATATATATATATATATATATATATATATATATATATATATACATATACATATATACATATATATAGAATATATTGAAATAAATTAGGTTAAATATTTCAAAAGGGTTACCAACGGGTATGTTTAGAGATGGTTAGGACAATAATTAAGTGTATACAATTAAACAACTACATAATTCTAGAGATGCACCGATTGCAATTTTGTTGGCCGATTCAGATTTCCGATTTTTTGGAAGTGTGACCTGTCGATACCGATTCTAAGAAATTTTTGCAAATTTCAATGCAAAAATGATTTACATAATAAAAGAAATTATTAAACATTACAATTACCCCAATCTGGACTAAGTTACAGATTTTCTCTCACTTTCAAAATAAAGTGGTCTGTGACTGGAAAGAGGAAGAAATAGTTAACTTAAAATGAGTTGCTGTATGTAACAAAACAGATGTCATTTCCCACTATGTTTATAAATGGTCATTTTGTCCTCTAACCTCATTAAATGTGTCATCTTTCACATCAAATTCTTACATTGTTTCAATTAATTCAGTTAGCATAATAAGAAACTGTAGAGTTGTTACCATTCAAATGAAATTATCATCAACAAACTCTTTCCACTGCTGAGAAAACAGAAGCTGCATCTGAAGTGGCATCAGATGCATTTACACAGACAGTTTGATTAGGGGGTCGACCGATATGTGTTTTTCAGGGCCGATGCCGATACCGATTATTACAGACCAAGTAGACTGATAACCGATATTTTTAACCGATATATATGTCTGGTGTAAAAATGGAAATTAATGTCAGAATTAAGAATAACAAGGGCTCTGACAAAAATGGCCTCCCCTGGTGTTGGTTGCACTTCTTACTCTTGTTTTCCTCAATGCATCCATCTTCAATAAGGGTAGTATAAAGAGAGAGTTAAAAGTGGGGCCACTGTATGCTTCATGATTAAGCCTATGAATACTGTACTACAGCTAAACAGCTTGGGGAAATGTAAGTATTTGGCTTCAATAATTTACATGTTAGAAATGTATGTGTAATAGCATAACCTCTCATAATTCTTCATTCATTCTTTTCTGATGACTAAATCATAACCTATAAGAGGTGACTATTCAATTCATCATCTAATGCACATCAATTGATTAACTTAAAGAAGCACAATGTATATAATAAGTGTAAATAATTTAACTGTGGAACTTCATAGCTCCATTGTAGTAGTTGTTAAGAAGGCCGCAACTATTTTAATGAATCTATAACACTAATAGCCTATTATAGGCACACTTGGTTCAATAGCCTACTGAAATGTCTCAATTTTTGTCATCCTAATCTTGTCCTATGTGACAGTATTTTAATCTTGGCCTATGTGAGAGTAATTTCCATTAGTTTTAATTTACAGTGCAGTGCAAATGAAGGCATAAAACATTCATTTCATTTATCTTTTAATCAAATGAGGGTTTACTATTAAAATTAATACATGGAAGAAATAGCATATTGTGTGATTATCAAAAGTTATAATAATTGTAGTAGTAGTAGCTCAACCGAACTTTTATTTTGACGGGTTGCCATGAGGACCTTTTAAGTTTCTGTAGCCTATGTATATTATATGACGATAGTTTTACTCAAATGAAACGGTCAAATTCTCATGAAGTAACTCTCAGAGCAGTTCTGGGGATGTTGTTCACGTATTTATGTCCTCATTTAGTGAGACGGCAGATGCTGAAAACACCGCGAGCGTCGCACACTTCAGTATGTGTGTAGTAAACGAACCCGCGCGTCTGTGCCATTCACATATACAGAGACATGCAGGATTCATATTTATATAGTATTTTTGCCGCTTAATATTTACAGATACTAGTCCATAGCACGAGTCGACTTAAGTGTACTGACCTACATTTGATTAATTCTTCCAAACTTTAACAAATTCCGTGGCATTCCGCGTTATACAGTAAATTCCATATGACTGGATTCTGCGATTCCGTCCACGTTTATCCCATTGCGGAAACCATAAATAGATAATATTGAGGTGTTTTGCAACTTCAGTGTAGTGGATTGTGATTTATTGCAACTTCAGCAACATCTGCTGCTGCCTTTGAGAGACAACTGATGCGTGATCACTGAAGCAGCTCCAGTTAGCAAGCACTTTCGGTGTGAGAGTGCAAAGCTTTCAGTGCCTTTAGCCTTCCATGTTCATTGGTCGGACTCGTGACTCCCAACAAATCAGATGAGCGGTGGGCGTAGACTGCTCTAGGCCACAGAGTGGCGAGTTCCGACAGGCTGCATCAGAGCCAAATAGCGTGTTTCAAAATTAAATTATTTTATCGGAAAATCAGTTTTGAAAATGACCGATACCAATAATCATAAAATTGCTTAATATTGGCGCTGATAATAAAATTAGAATCATTCTCACGTGAAACGACGTGTTTACACGCGACTGTGAGTGTGCGCGTGGCTGTGACGTCATTGCCTGCGCCACTGGCAATAAAAGGATCAGCTCGGAATCGGGAAGATGTGAGACTGACCAGCCGGTCACTGATCCGGGCCGGTCATGCAAAAAAAATTGTCCGATTCCGATCACTAGCCGGCCAATTGGTGCATCTCTAAATTCCTTAAAAATAATAATATACAGAATCGAATAGCAAGCATGAGCCACTAATACATACAAAAAAATAAATAAATAAATAAATAAAATAAACTATAGGGTCCTAGAAATGTGGTCCTGAAACTGCAGCCTCCGGTATTACATGAATACCCTACTCACAACAACAGCCCTGTTGAAAATGCACATTCATTCTCTGCCAGCAGGAGGTGCTTTCGGAACGGTTTCCCCAGTAACAGCAGTACACAAAGCAGCTCAGCACCGGACTTTGAAACATGCAACGCTCGTGTTTATTTAATAAAATCATAGCCTTTTGAAGTTTAATCGTCACATTAAGCTATAATCGCAATTCTGGTCTGTACCACTGATCTATAATAGAGAACATTATATATATATAGATCAGTGGTCTGTACCCACATTTAAGACCTCTTGAAATCATAATTAAGACTTTTTAAGGACCCGTGGGAAGCCTGTTATTAACTTTTAAAAGGGAAGAGAAAACACTTCCCATATTGTTTTGTCACTGACGTCAAAAGATGCTTGCCCAAACAAACTCTGATACAAATTCATGTCTCAAAAACCTTGAAAAAATTATGCAAGATACAGGAAAACTGCATTCATTATGGTTTCACTTGACCAGACTGAGTTCTGGCCGGTCAGTTATTGGCCAACATTTTCCTATTCAGTCCATGTCATAATCATTTTACATATCACTGAGCCAGAGTTAACTAAAACCAAAAAACATTTACATTACAAACATTCAAAGAAATAAATATTTTATTTAAATGAATGTTCATTTCAAGTACTGAAAATATTTTTATGGTTTTAGTGGACTTAGTTCTAGTTATTTTAGTTCTTCAACTTTAAATGAAAACGAGAAATTTGAAATAAAATATTTTGTTTTATACTCCAGGTAGCTCCCAAGGCAACATTTCTTATTTTCCTTTAGTTTACAGTACTAAAGTAACTAAAACTTGGAACAGACATTTAAAGAAAAACTAATAAAAATAACAAAACACACAACATAAAAGATTAAAATGAAAACAGAAAATACAAAAAATATATATATTTCAAATTATTAACAGAAACTATAACAGTATATATGATAATACATTTTTAAGTTTAAATTTAAACAATTGTGTTTACTATTGTGTATGTCAACTGTAAACTCTGGGTTCTAGGGTACAACTAGTTAAGAACAACTCTACACTACAATCACATTTTCCATTCAGTTCCTAAAAATGAAAATTCTGTCATCATTCCCAAACCCGTATGAATTTCTTTCTTCTGTTGAGCGCAAGAGACATTATTTTGAACAATGTTGGCAACCAAACAGTTTCTGTTCCCCATTGACTTCCATAGTATTTTCTTGTTTTATGTTCAGCAGATGAAGGAAATTCATACAAAAACTTGGTGAGAAAATGATGACAGAATTTTCATTTTTGGGTGAACTGTCCCTTTAAAACATCACTCCCTGATTGTGTCTATTCTGATGTTGTCTGAGGGTTGCAGTAAGGTTGTGTGGAGACTGACCTCATCAATATTTCTGAGCCATTTGCTGATGTTTTCGAAGCTCTTGGCGTTGGTGATGTCATATACGAGCATGATTCCCATGGCCCCTCTGTAGTAAGAGGTAGTGATGGTGTGAAACCGTTCCTGTCCCGCTGTATCCCTGCACAAACACATCGACAACCACAATCAAACACTTCAGTCCACTGCAGGAGCAGAGGCGCTCATGGACCCACTGGATTAACAGAAAACAGAAGATCCAAATTTATCTTCGGTTGGCAATAGCTGGTGACCACAGCTGACTAGTTGTTAAGAACCACCAATTGTCACCAACCAATTCTATCTAAACAACTGCTTCCATCAACTACACTGATGGACAAATGGTTGTCTAATGTCCTTGTGTTTCATTATTCTACAAGGCAATTTCACAGAAGTATCCAAAATGGGAAAACAAACGGCAGAGGAGATTACCATAAGTAACAGACTGAAATTTGATTCACAGTTCAACGAAAATCCACCAAACCAGTAAAATGTCATTCATTCACATTCAATGTCATTCAGTGTCACATCACTGTTTCTCACATGCAACTGTTACTTCATTAAAAACATTTTTGCCCCGATAACAATGGAATTATTTGGGTGCTTTTCTCTTCTGTATTTGCTGTAAACTGTGTCTTAAACTACTGTCACTGTGGCACAGGCAAAAAAAAAAAAAAAAGAAAAAAAAAGATTTTTTTTCTTTTACTGTTGTTACACCAGAATGGTAATACATTCTCGCCACAAGACACCAAATGAAACTATGATGAACAACATTATCCCAGTAGATCAGCCTCTGAATCACATGCAAGCTTTTTGTCATTTAGCATGAACTTGTCAATAACTTGTTTCATTTGTTTTCATTAAATGTCAATTCACTTGACAGGTATCCTGCATATAAACTACGGTTTCACAATATATAGAAACTATCAAAACATTGCAAATGTACAAATTGCTATAAACATTTCACAACAGCTTGCAATAACTGAATGTTTTTAATAGCCCAAAAAAATGTCAGGTTAATGTAACTGTATATTACCAAGTTGAGCAAAGAAATGGTGGTATTTAAATTCCTTTTCTGTTTTTTGTTATACTTTGATGTTAAATGACAAGTCAGATTTGTAAGTTATGTAATACTACAGTAAAACACTGCAGTTCACTTTTTTTTAGTAGTTACAGTGATGCTTTCTTCTCCCAGAAAGAATGTGAAATGTTGGTTTTATCATTTTCATTTTTTAAACATTTAAATATTATGTAATTATTATATAAAATATATTTAATTTTATATTTAAATTTAAATAGATTTTACACACTTAAAGCATGGTGTGTAATGTGTTTTATAAATATGAACTCAAGCAAACACACACTCAGTACTTACCATATCTGTAGCTTTATCTTCTTTCCTTGCAGTTCAACTGTTTTGATCTTAAAATCAATTCCTAAAAAGACACAACAAAAGACAGAAGTTGAAGAATGTTTCTTTTAAGTGTCTTTCACATTGCATTCACAACTTATTTTACTTATGTGAGTGAAAGAATATTCAATGAGAAAAAAAGTTGCATGACATGAATTTTGTTCATTGGCCATTGTTTGGTCCACTTAGGATTTTAATGCTAGAATGGAGTCAGATCTGAATGTGAGTTCACAGTGGATTGTAGGGGATCTACTCTCCTCCTGAAGCACTTTTTAGGAGGTTTTTTCACCAGGATGATGAGGCTGAAGGTCCAGAGCTTCTCCACATGTCTCAATGGCTACACTACTCGTCAAGCGGATTGTTATCTGCTATTATTGCTGTAACATTTAGTACACTAACTAGCCAAAACCCAAAAAATCCAAAATATGGATTTTTGCAGAGCTGAAGAGGTTGAAGGGACAGTTCACCCAAAAATAAAAATTCTGTCAATTACTCACTCACCCATAAGACCTTCGTTCATCTTTGGAACATAAATTAAGATATTTTTGATGCATTCTGAGAGCTCTATGACCCTCCCATAGACAGCAAGGGTCCTTACACGATCAAGACTCAGAAACGTAGCAAGGACATCGTTAAAATAATCCATGTGACATCAGTGGTTCAACTGTAATTTTACAAAGCTACGAGAATACTTTTTGTGTGGAAAGAAAACAAAAACAACGACTTTACTCAACAATTCGTCTCCTCCACATCACCCTATATAGCGCCATTTTGGAGAGTATCACATGCGAAAACAACGTATGCTATTCTGTGTCAGCAGCACCATACGCGGATACGATGTTTACGTCGTTTACGCTTTGATCTGAACATAAACAACGTATCTGCGCACATACGTTGTTTACGTATGTGATACTCTCCAAAATGGCACTATAGGGTGATGCTGAGGAGACGAATTGTTGAATAAAGTAATTGTTTTTGTTTTCTTTCCGCACAAAAATTATTCTCGTAGCTTCGTAAAATTACAGTTGAACCACTGATTATTTAAAATGATTATTTTAATGGATTATTTTTGGGTGAACTATCCCTTTAAAATTACTCTTAACTACTGATAACATGTTAGAAAGCTTGCATGTAAACAGTAGACTACAACAACCTAAATTATCACACAGCTTAAAAAGGAAAGTTGTCTCAGAGGCAGAACAAGTTATTATAATTAGACCTGGATTCACATACATGGCTAAAGATTAAGTATCCTTTATAAACATGCCTCAAACATCTCGAGACAAAACAATGGCACATATTTTAAGATATGTCAGTGCAAGTTTCTTTCAGTTAAAACAACCCAGACATGCATTTTAGTCTGGGGCTAGAATTAAAGGGATAGTTCACCCAAAAATGAAAATTACCCCCTGATTTACTCCTGGCTGTTCCAAGCTTTATAATGGCAGTGAATGGGGTTTGAGATTTTGAAGCCTAAAAAAAGTATATCCATACATCATAAAAAGTGCTCCACATGGCTCTGGGGGGTTAATAAAGGCTTTCTCAACGTCCTGTGTCATCTGCTGGAACGCCTTTCTCTCGTGAACGCGCGTACGACAGTTAGCAGAAGCTAGAGATTACAGTTCATAAAGTTTTAAACATCAATATTTTTCTTACACAAACGCATCGATTCACTCCTGAAGGCCTTTATTAACCCCTGAAAACATATGGAGCCCTTTTTATGATGTATGGATGCAGTTTTTTGGGCTTCAAAAATCTTAAAACCCATTCACTGCCATTATAAAGCTTGGAAGAGCCAGGACATTTTTAATATAACTCCAACTGTATTCATCTGAAAGAAGAAAGTCATATACACCTAAGATGGCTTGAGGGTGAATAATAATTTTCATTTTTGGGTGAACTATCCCTTTAAGCCTTGTCTGTGTTTGTGTCTGTGTTAAACCGGGTGTTAAAATATTATGAAAACAAACATTTTTCTTTGTTTGAAATAACATACACTGACAAATCATACACAATAAGACCAGGAACATCTATTAAGAGAGAAGGAGGGTGATTTTCATTTACTGTTGATTTCAAGGCCTGTTTACAACAAGTCTTAAGTGACGAAACGACATACATGAGTAATTATTTTTTGCACTCAATGGCGCCAATGCTGAATTTTCATAAAAGAGTGTGATGTGTAGGCATACATTAATTTGTTGTAAAACCTTCTCAACAAAAATCTGGACTTGCACAAATTGTCCTCTAAGGCTAATAGCGTGGGAGAAGCTTTTCCAAATGAGAAACAAACCACTGTGACACAGAAAAGCGTCAAGAAAACGCTATGTTGCATACAGCAAAAACAGGACTGACTGTGCATTTCTACCATATTCTCCATTTTAAAAGCAAAAATAAACCACAAAACATGAGGTTTTGCAGACACTCTTGCGGTTGAAAGTAGCGTCACAGCGTCACAATTCATGTAGATGATGAAGGGTAGAGAGATCTCTCACTAGCAGCGTGAGTTGTTGAGACTAGCACGGACCAACACGGATAGGACAAGCAGAATGGAAAGGTTCATCTGTGAAACTGCTGAGAGTTTAATGGCCCAATGGCACAGTAAAAGCATTCAGACAGAAACTCACACTGGAAAATGTCCTGAACTGATCGCTGGTTAGATACTGTGTCTGTCCTGCTGCACAACTTTATTAGTGATGTTTGCAGAGAGACTTGGGCTGGTAAGTGACTCCCACAACACCCTGGCAACCGTGAGAAATGTGCCAAGAAAAAAAAATAAAATAAAAAATAAAAAACCTTAGCAACCACATAGTGATAACTGAAATCACTCAAAACACTTTGGCAACTGTAGTAATGTCCTAAATAATTCAAAACACATCAGAAATTCCACAGTAACGAGCTGAATAACTCAAAATACTGTAGCAACCACATAGTAACAACTCAAAACACCTTAGCAACCACATAGTAATGTCCTAAATCATTTAAAACACCTCAGCAATTCCATAGTAACAACTTAATGACTCTAAACACTTTAACAGCCAAATAGTAACAACCTAAATATCTCTAAATGTCTTAGCAACAGCATAATGACCTAAATCACTGAAAACACCTTAGCAAGAGCACAGTATTGAACTAGACCACTGAAAACACCTTAGAAACACATAAAGCCCATTTCCACTACAGGAACCAGGATCTAAATAAAGTCCCAGGTACAAATTTGCCCCTCAGAAAGTCCCTGCTCGCGAGGTAGTATTTTCTTCAAAGGTCGGGAACTTTCAGGGGTGGGACTTGGCCGTTGAACATGCTGATTGGTTGAGTTCACGGAGCATTGTATTTCAACCACCATTTATTCACATATTTTTAAAATATTACTGTTATTGTGTCATGAAACGTAGTTTTAAAAGTATTCCAGGCAAGAATGTAGTTGTTTAAATCTCAAATCTGCGGTTTATTTATGAAGACAGCGCCTATTTGAAAATGTGAGCTCCACGCGATCAGCGGGCACTCAGTGCTCATGTATCCCGACGAGAGGAGCATAACCTCGGCTAGTCCTGACATTTGCCGCTGGCTCTGCTGTCTCTGTAGTGGTTAAACATGAAATATAATTTGCTTTGGGTAAATATAACTAGTGGTCGACCGATATATCGGCCTTGGCGTTTTGGCATTTTTCAAATATCGGCATCGGGCGATAAGTTTTTCCTGTTTGGCCGATGCGTTCGAGGCGGGACTTTTATTTTGACGGCGCTGAGAACGGCAGCACCTGAGCACACAGTGCTCACATCCTCCCTCTTGTTCACTGTCGTCATTAACAGTTCTGTATAATATGGATAGAAGTCTGTCTAAACACTCTAAGGATTGTTCAGCTTCAATGAAGACGCACGATCGACAAACTTTATAAACTCATGAAATTATGCTGCGCTTTATGCATCTGCCCACTGTCATATTCATGTCATTTTCACTGTGTGCTGTATGTAAAATGAGTGTTACCTTGACTTTATTTGAAAAAAAATATGATTCCCAATGCACACAAACCTCTCAGAATACTGAGTGCCCTATTGGTTACAGTGTTTACTTCCTTTTTAATTATTTTTCTCTTATTTATTTATTTGTGAAAAACACTGTCATCTAAAGTACGAGCAAGTTTATTTTACACAATTATTTTTTAATCAATTTTCAAATGACTTAATTTCTTAAATAATTACAATGAATAAAATTATATCGGCTTCATTTCGGCCATCAGCCAACCTGCTTTCCAAGACATCGGCTGTCAAAAAAAAAAAAAAAACTATATCAGTCGACCACTAAATATAGCAGGTAATCTTTGGTCTTTATTCTATTAATCTATTAACAGGTTTAAATGAGAATGAAAAGAGGCAATGCTGTTTGATATAATACTTCATTTCATTGTAATGTACGTTCCCTGAACTACATTTCTGCGCAGTGGTGTTTCATATCATATTTCGTCTTACTGTAAATGCAGTAGCCGAGGCGAGCTGACTGACGTTATGAAGTACGCTGATGTTCCATTTGCAGAATAACCGGACATGCGTAGTCCTGTCCCAACAGCATAGTAACATCCTAAAATACTTAAAACACCTTAGAAACATAATAATAAAGGTAAACATAATAATAAGATAAACCAATCGAAACACCCTAGAAGCAGCATAGTAACAAGCTAAACCAATCAAAACACCCTAGAAACAGCATAGTAACGAGCCAAACCAATCAAAACAGCTTAGCAACAGCATAGTAAGAAGCTAAACCACACAAACCACTTTAGAAACATAGTAAGTTCTATCCAGGCGTGTAACGGTACACAAAAATGACAGTACAGTAGGGCTGTCACTAACGATTATTTTGGTAATCGAGTAATCTGTCGATTATTCTGATGTTTAATCAAGTAATCTGATAATTATAGTTAATTTTTTTTGTAGTAATAAAAATAGACATAAGTGAACAATAGCCTTTAAAATTACTTAAAATACATATATAATAGCAATGAGGCAAAATAATTAGTTTAAATAAAGTATCAAAAGCAAGTAAACATATGTTTTATTGAACAAAAATGTTAAAATACATAATGTATTATAAACAAAACAGCTATTGTACATTACGCAGTATAACAAATGCCAGCAGAGGGCGCCAATGGCCTGACGATTTTTTTTACACTTTACTGCATGGTCTAATCCTTGTTTAGTATTGACTCAACAACATCTAATTCAAATGCCCACTTAATCTTTACTATTTGGCCATTTCTTTATGATAGAAATGCTATATCCACTGTAATTTCTTGAATATGTGGACATCAAAACGTGTAAACGAGTGAGAGTTTAAACTTTTATTTTGAAATCCCGATGAACAGTTAGTATATTGAGAAAGATACTGATGTACTCTCCTGTGTTTGCATAGATTTATAAATGATTTACCTTACAAATCTGATGAAACACCGCACGTTGCATTCCCAGATGAATGTTACAATAAACCCAAACTCACAACAATATGCAGAGGTGGAGTTTGAGATGCTCCACACATGTAAATGATAACAGTTTGTGGAGCAGAATTTACTGTGAACGGAGACGCTCTGACACGCATTTACATAACCTACACCCATGTAAATAAAGCGCATATATTAAACCTGCATCGCATATATTTATTTAATTAAATTGTAGCGTTTGTGAATTCTTAATAGTATTATGCTTTATTATGATTTTTAAATAGGTTTAATATGTGGAATGCGCCACTTCTGGTATTTTGCCGATTACTCGACATGGGCAAAATGCAATCGAGGATTTTTTAAAATCGAATATTCGAATAGAATCGAGGAATCGTTCCAGCCCTACCGTACAGTAGTGTTGTCACGGTACCAAAATTTCAGTATTCGGTACCGATACCAGTGAAGATCCACGGTTCTCGGTACCGATTTCGGTACCAAAGCAAAACACAAAAGCACGCCAATTAAAAAACACTATTTTTAAAGTCAAACAAAAATAAAATGTACAAAAATCAATGCCATTCTTTATACTTATTTAAAATTGTGTTTCAAGTTTTTCTGCAAGTACTGAAAGTATGAAAAACAGTAAATTTTCACCCAAATTTAATTTGTCTTTTAATTAATGAAATTTAAACATTTTATTTTTTGATAAATAAGATAATTTAATGATTTACTATTAAAATTAAAACATGGAAGAAATATTGTATGATTATTTCTTTTAAAAAATAAAGTTTTATTTTTTCAACAGCAGTAGTAGCATCACATACATTCTACTAAATAATAGTAATGCATTTCTGGCACAATGTCTTTAGTTTAACTGAACTTTTATTTTGACAGGTTGCCGTGAATACCTTTAAATTTCTGTGTGTATATGATATGACACTGGTTTCACTCAAATGAAACGGTAAAATGCTCATGAAGTGACTCGTAGAGCAGTTCTGGAGATCTTGTTTATGTATTTATGTCCTCATTGAGACAGCAGATGCTGAAATCACCACGAGCGTCATGCGCGCTTCAGTGTGTGTAGTAAACAAAACCGCATGTCTCTGCCATTCATTCATTCACACAGAGACTCGCAGAACATGCAGGATTCATATTTGAATCGACTTTTGCGGCTTAATATTTACAGATACTAGTCCATATTGCGATTTGATTTAAAATGTAATGACCTACTTTTGATTAATTCATCCAAACTTTGACAAATTCCGTGACATTCCGTGTTAATCTGTGAATTAGTGTTGGGCGATATGCTCATTTTTCATATCGTCAGCCTGTGAGATCGACGATACACGATATTATTGTGCTGATTTATTTAATTATTTGCTTACTTAGTTTCATTGGAAAGTGAACCAACTC
>JAFVLL020019590.1:0-20092 GCA_021397915.2 Tor tambroides
GGACTTTGTTCACACAGCTCCTCGCGGTCGATCTTCTCGTTCACAAACAGAATTCCGTTCTCCAAATTCACTTCTAAATATTGTTTTCTAGCCCCTGATACAATCCGGAATCTGCGTGAGGACAATTTGGCCACGTCCAAGCCCAAGTCCTCTGCGATATTTCCAACGAAAGCCCCGTGCTCCAACTCCTCGGGAACTGAATAGCGAATCTGCGCCAAAACCCGGTCCAGTGCGCACGCACACAGGAGCAGACACACAACCTGCCCTGCCAACGACCATCGCCTCCTCGGAAGCCTCCGGTCCATCTTCCTAAAAAGCAGATCTTTTCAGCTGCTTTCACAGAGAAGACTCATGTTCAGTTGTGAAAGATTCAAACAGTTTTTGGAAAACAATTTATGTACACAATACACACTTGCATTGTTATCCAAAGTGGAATAAAAATAATCTAAAAAGTGCATGTGTCGATTTACAACAGAGTCGAAATTCGCAGCAAACTTGGAGTCTCTGTTGGGTTGTGCGCTTTGCGCGCAGCGCAGGCAGTGTGTGCGCAGGACAGGCGAGCGCTTTGATTTTCCAGTGTGTTAGACGCTTTGAGAAGTGTGTGAGACGAGAGAGGGAGGTGGGGTGTGTGTGTGTGGTGGGGAGGAATCGTATTGGCGGACGGCGACATGAGAGCACGGAGCATAATCACTGTACCGACACGTTTAACTCGCGAGCTACCGGGCGTGCGTAATCACCCTGAAATAAACGAGACAGTTAATCAACGAATTAATACCTCATTTCTCGTAAGGCAATGTAACTTTCTAATTATGAAAAGCATCAGTCCTTAGTTTGTACTCCTAAAAGGCTAGCGACCTTCTTCAGAGGGGGTTACTTATTTATTTGCAGGTAGATTTTGAAATAAATATTAAATGTTGACTGAAAGATATATATATATATATATATATATATATATATATATATATATAGGCCTATACAGTGAATCCCCGGCCTTTCTCCATTTCGTAAAGAACACGTTTAGGATACGTGACCAGACAGTCTTGTAAATTCTTGTAAGCAGCAGCTATACTAATACTGACATATTTTCGCATGTGATCATCTGCAACAAACCAGATCGAGTGACTTATAAGATTATGGATTGTGGAAGTTATTGTTTTGATGGGACAAATCCGAATCGTGTCTTCAGAAAGAGTGACACATGTTCGCCTAAATCTAATCTTTAATTTTCATGGATAATCCTCACCAGTCGATGATGCGCGCTCCCCACGAGCATCCTCAGAGGAATGTTCTAATTAAGAACGCGCACGACTCTCTCTCTCTCTCTTATACACAGTCTCTCCCTCATAGCAGGCCTAACACACATACACACACTTGGAGTTTGCAGTTTACTTTGGGTGCATCTTGAGGGATGAGGGAAGAACCCTGTGGGAGGGAAAAGGAAAAAAATCAGATTAGACTAGACTAGACCAGGTCTAGTCACATAAACTAACTGAGCCCAGCAAGCCACTTGCATCTTTTTTTTTTCAGCAGGCATATTCTTAAGTGTTCCGACATCTCGGCCTCCTCTGACCCATCTTATCTCTACAGGGAGGTGAAATCCTCCACCCAGGTTTAAATAACCGTAGAATACAATCTGCTGTCAGACTTAACCTCCAGCAGATGGTAAAGCTCCAGCAGAAATGATTACATTTGAAAAAACAGGAGTTCCTCCGCTCTCGACTTCTTTTTAATTAACGGAGAGACGGATTAGTGCTCGACTATCCGGGATCAGCCGTTCTTCAACAGAAGAATACAAATGTTTTTGGATAAATAATCCCCGGCGCATTTCACGGTGCCCGTCACATTAACATGCATTACACGAGCCCTTAAGCCCCGTTTCATCCGCCGGCTTATTGTCCACGGGGCGCGAGAGTGCCATTACTTTCACCACAAGCTCCATTTAAACTCACTCACGGTAACCTTGCAAAACCCCTGTCTGTCTGTGTTGAATACGTTAGTAAGAAAAGAGAGATAGACGAAAAGAAATGATGAAGAGAGAAAGAGATGGCCTTTACATTTTATATCTATACAGAATAAATAACACAGGGACTGAAAAGGATGAAATCACACTAACAAAATACACCAGAATGTAAAGTCTAGACTCACACACATGTTGTTAGATTTCACCCATTCCAGTCTACTTTATATAATAAATGTAGAGATAAATAAATAACTGATAAATGCAGCTGTATAAATAGGCTGTCAGTAAAATATTTCAAAAATAAATTTTGAAAATTGAGGAAAAGAAAATCCATCATTAAACATCTACTATTATCTTTATTATAATATTATCACTATTATCACCTATCTACTTATGATTCTTTGTTCTATTCGGTTGTTTGGGCTTTCAAAAATGATCTTTGAGCTCCATCTACTGTTCATATCGAGGTGTTACAACAAAGAGGAGTGGAAATTAAATCTAATTTGTTTGGGGGTTTTTTCAAGTAAATGTAAAAATGGCAATATAATCGAATTCGTATATGTCTTACATTTTAATTTCACGTATATTTTATAAATTAAAAACTAAAAATGTAGACATATGTTTTCAAAAAATGCAAGAAGTGAAGCCATATTGAGATTTAAGCTTCATACTGACCCTTATAGCCTACCAAAATGATTACAAATCATTGACTGACAAAGGAGCAAGACATTGTGGCATCAAACATGAAAACGTTGGACAGTGCTCGTGGTTCGATCTCCAGTCGCCGGTTTCCCGGCGGCTATGAGATGGTGAACTTCTGATCATACGGAAGTAACCACTGAGCTAAGCCAACGCGAGAGCGACACGCCTGAAAACCGACTTTAGCTCACAATGACAACCTGTGTCAAGTATCGTACTAGCTTAAGTTCTGTGGTTACAAATAAACAATTTGCTATTTCACTAATTATTTTAAAGGAAACATAAAATACTTTTGAGTCAACAGATATCGTATAGCTTTTGCTTTTAACATCTAGCCTGAAACACTACAGCCCTGACCTGATATTTAATTTTTTATTTTATTTAATTTATTTATTTTTTTACACAAAATCTAGTTATGACATATACACATTGGGACAATTAGCCCCGATCTGCAAAAAGAACGCCTATGAAAATGGACTTTAACACAAAAAATCAAACCAACACAAGTTCACAGCAGAAAACGAAAGTAAACAGCGTTCATTCCGAACAGTGAAACTTACTACAAGACAGACAACAACCATTAAGACAAGACACATAGCTATTATTAATTAGGTGAGATTGTGCTAGTTGTAACACTTTTTCACCTTTTTAGTGAATGTTGAGCCTGGTCTCATGAAAATGCGTATAAATAGTACGCCAAATAAAAACAAAAACTCGTGGTATTGATACGCAAAAATGGACTTTCGTTTGCATATGATACGAAATTTGTTGGCGTGCATATGGTACGCAGTTTTCGCGTACATACGCATCTACCCCACAACCCTAATCCTACCCATCGCGTAGCATATACACGCCAAAGTCCATTTTTGCTTATCAGTACCACGAGTTTTTGTTTTTATTTTGCGTACACTCTAAAAAATGCTGTGTTAAATACAACCCAGCGCTGGGTAAAATATGTATGAACCCAGCGATTGGGTTGTTTAGACCCAGCGGTTGGGTTAAACATTTAACCCAACTGTTGGTTGAAAACAACCCAGCGTGTGTTCTGTCCAATATTTACCCAGCACTGGGTTGTATTTAACCCAGCATTTTATTATTATTACTGAGTGTAGCTACTATTTATAGCCTACACACTTTCATGAGATCGGGTTGGAATGTTGTCAGGATAAGTTTTCTCATTAATTTTTTTCTTTCATTATATGACCCATTGTACATCACAGGGATAGTCACACTGTAAGCTGCAAGCTGACATTTAATAGCGCACATTATATAGAGCAGGGGTACTCAACTTTTCATGTTCAGTATAATTTTAAACAGGACAAGAACAAGCAAGACTTAAGTAATAAACTGCATTTCTAAATCGGTAAAACTAAATATTGTCTTAATGGTGCAAATTGTAATTTGTGCCCCTTCGCATTTTATGTAGCCCGAATGGCCTCTGAACTTGAGTAGCCTACCCCTGTTATAGAGTTTTCCAACAGTAGCCTACTAGCTACAATACAATAAAACAGTTCAGAAACCCAAAACAATTCATGAAATAGCATTATGTGTTGGGGAAAAAAAATGCATCAAGCCAACAGATTCCAATAAATCTCGGCGTTTTAAACATCTAAAATACGATAATGCACTGACTTGACATATGAATAACTGGTCCCGACAACACAGTTCAAAACATTTGTGTAACTAGACTTTTGAATTATAGATTTTGTGACCACTATCCCCGATCTGGCCTACAATGTGAGATTATTATAGCTAACATTTAAAACTAATATTAACACTAACAACACTGCACAGAGAGAACTATTCTTAGTTTTACTCTTCTTCCATATAAATAAATATTCATTTAGACGCATCGATGCAGAAAAAAACACACACAAAATAGTTTGGTTTCAGGCTGACCAACAGTTTTATTGTCCATAGGCCTACTGCATGTAATTGACCCCTCCGTGCGGTCAAAATCATTTGAAGTCAGTGAACAGAAAAGTAATATCTTAACGGTACCAAAAAATGCCAAACGCTGGACAGAGCCCGTGGTTTGATCCCTGGCCGTCAGTGACCGTTAGCCATGGGCTAGTTATTGCATGTTGAAGTAACCACTGAGGCTGAGCTAAACCAACGCGAGAAACACAAGACTGAACAGGTAGCCTACTTAAACTAGAATCACTGAAAACACGGAAGTCCAACGCTTTAATAACAGAAAATGAAACTACGAAACTGAAGACGGTGAGCCTATTACAATAAAACAACACCACCCATAAAGACTCTTGGTAATAACTCGGATGATTAGCTATATTATAAAACCTATCCAGGTTTTTTATAAAACTTCTGTTTTAATACGATGGACGCGTACAGGGTGATTTACACGGTCCTAGTGCGCCATCTAATGGACATATGTGCATTTTACAGCTTTATAATAAAGAAAACTGATATAATATTCACAATAATATTCTGAAATATTATTACAATTCTAAATAACTTCTTTTCAATTTGAATATATTTTAAAATGTAATTTATTCGTGTGATGGTAAAGCTGAATTTTCTGCATTATTACTCTTCAGTCTTCAGTGTCACATGATCTTTAAGAAATCATTCTAATGCTAATTTGCTGCTCAATAAACATATCTGATTATTATCAATCTCGAAGCAGTTGTGCTGCTTCATATTTTATGGAAAATGTGATCATTTTTTTCCCCAGGGTTCTTTGATGAATATATGGCTTTTAAACAGATCTTTCTGTAAAATGTAAATGTATCAACGTAAACATTGTAACAGTGTAAAAGTCTCCTCACTAAAGACGATTAGAGAAGAGAGAAAAGCTTGTGCAGCATTTAACACTTTCTATTTTGTTATTATATGCAAAGGCATTTATGCATTTTAAAGTGTGATTCGAGTATGCAAATAATTGTGGGGCCACTTTATATCATAGTAATACAGTATCACCACCTAATACTATATTTGCAAAGCTAGAAAGAAAAGTTTATATTTAACTTGCTAATAATATATATCACTATCCAAAAGAGGGCAGCAAAGACCACAGAATATCAGCAGAACCTGCAGACACAGAAGTTGCTATTACAGATGCTGAGTTTCCTGTTAGTTGTTGTTTTTCCACACACCTATTTGAAATAGAGTCTTCACACAGCTGTTGTGTTTGACACTCTGTTGATTGGCAGGTCTTTGAGAATGAGATAGATTTCACACAGACCCGAGCTCTGTAAAAGAACATTAATACATGCTTTTATCCAAAGTGATTTGCTCTATAGTCAAGATATACATTTATGTTTGGGTTCTCAGGGAGCCAAACCTGACCTTGGTGTTGCAAAAACGTTATGCTCTAAAACTTGAGCTACAGAAACTCCCACAACCTAGAAGAAAATGTTACATTTTAACAGTGGTGTGAAGTAGCGAATTACAAATACTCACGTTACAGTAATTAAGTAGTTTTTATCAGTAATTGTACTTTTTTGAGTAGTTTAAAAATTGTGTACTTTTACTTTTACTTGAGTACATTTGAAGTGATATCAGTACTTTTACTCCGCTATTTTCCTCCGTTTGTGGTCGTTACATGCTTATTTTAATTTTATTTTTATCCATCCACGTGATTGGATAGAGAGATAGTAATCGGTCTCGTGACTTTCGTCAAATCAAATTGTGCATAGAAAACTTTAACCGCCAGCTGCAGTTTATCATGGCTGCGCAGAGTGCATTCTTCAAGCATCAATTCAGTCGCATCTTCCTCTAATATGTTAAAGGTAAATTTCGGATTTCTGCTTACTAAATGATTTGTATATATGCTTGCCTATACACGGCCTGTGTTAACTCCCCGCAGTGCCACGTTCGGTAAGTTCCACTCACTTATGAGACGCGCGATCTGCGCTGCCTTGTCTCTCTCTCTCTCTCTCTCTCGTAATAAAACTGCAGCTCATTATTATTATTATTATTATTTTATCCATTTTATACAATCCGCCTTCATTTAGCAAGTGCACTCGCGGATAAACAATTTTTCAAGTTCAGCACTTTTTGTTCCATTCAGTTGTGGATGCTGATTCACTGAGACGCCCGCCAGCTCAGCAAAGAAACGTGCGTTTTGTTTTTTCTTTTGAAAAGTTTCTCAAATACTTTTGCTATTTAATGCATTTTCCTTACAAATTGTTTTATTGACATAATTCGAGTAAATGTATAAAAGGTGGCATGATGCCATCCTTCTAGAACAATGTGCATTTATGTTAAAATTGTAACATAAATTATCCAAGTTTAGTTATGCTTATTTCTTATTGCAAAAGCTAAAACTGGCACCGTTTTGGGAGAGATGTGAATATATTTAACCCATATCATGGTGTGTGATCTACGAACTATGAGTTTCTGATCTGTATTTGCACTATCTAAACATTAATATTTTATGTGCAACAACAGCATGCTGTCTCAGTGGCCTTACACATGCTTTTAAATTATTTTTTCGAACTTTATGATTTAAATGGGGATGACTGATCTTATCTTTAACTGAATACTGTTTCTGTACTGTTTTGATGTATTAAAAGAGTTGGCAGTCAAAATTAAAACTGCTGGATGATATTCTTCATTCTTTATGACAAACAAGATAATGTGAATTACAGAAAGTACAATGTTTTTTAAATGTATAAATTGCAGTGTACAGCGTTTATTATGAGGGGGTAGAATCCACAGCTCAGTACTCACTACTCAATACTCATGAGTACTTTTAAATAGGCTACTCTTTTACTCTTACTCAAGTAGTTTTTTGGACAAGTACTTTTACTCTACTCACACTACATTTTTTGGAAGGTAGTGGTACTTTTACTTGAGTATATTTTTTCAGTACTCTTTCCACCACTGCATTTTAAGCATCATTTTCTTTCCTTGAAGAAAAAAGACATGTATCTTAAAGACAAACAGACACGTATTAGTCAATAGCTGACAGTAACAGTATCGAGGCATACAGTAAGAATTTGATTATCTTTGAGTTTATATTAAGATCTCTGATTTTTTTTTTATTGCAGACTTTAATATCTAGTTAAATTTGAGCACAGTTTGAGTTTTACTGAAGAGAAACAAGTAGGAGAGAGCAGAAAAAGTCTCCATTAAATCAAATTTCTGCATAAAAGAAACAACTGAGATATTAAAGATATCTCATTTGTGATTTTTCTTTCCTACGGGTACATGAACCAGAAAGTGGCCTGTGTGTGTGTGTGTACACCCCCTGTGGGGTGATAACCTGTAATTACTGCACCAGATGTGAACGAGAAATGGGGAGAGACAGACTATAAAATATTGCAAAGATGGAAAGAGAAAGACTCTGTTCCAAAACCTACTGAGTTGTCTTGCTGTCTACTGCTACACAGGTGGTTTTAGCATTTGCTAAATGAATGATACTCCAATAAGTATAAATATCCATAGTACACACAAATTTGGTTAGAAAGAACTATTTTATTTTTTCAGCATTGAATTTTATATAATTGACATTTCTCCACCATCTTTTTTTTTTTTTACTGAGCTTACTGCAATGCATTAGAAATTAGAAATAGGCCAAAATTAGGTAGCGTATTTATGCTTCCTTACACTGCAAACTGTAACGTTCTTCAGTATTTGCCTTGTTTTCCATTACAAATATCTAAACATTCTTACATTAATATATATTTACATTTGAAGGAAGATATTAAGTCTCGTTTTCTGAAAATTAAGCAAGTTTATGCATAAAATAAGAACAGATGTGTGTCATTGAGGTCAGAAAAATAATGTTTTTTCCATTTGAATTATTTTTAAGTAAATGTATGTTTATTTAACAATGTTTAGATAGTTGTACTGGGAAAACAAGACAAAAAATGCAGTGCATCTTTGTAGGTAGAGCTCAGGGATTTGTAACCAAACCAAAGACTGGATGGGGAGGAAAATGGGGGAAATACACTTTATGAGAGTATGATTTTGACAGCAAGACAGAGGTTAAGACAGAGAAAGAGAGAGAAAGAGCAAATGAATTCATGACAAACAGACAAAGAAAAGAGTGGAAATGGAAATGCTGGGTGTGGTGAGACGAGAGGTGTTTCTGTCTGGGAGAGAGGAAGATGGAAGAATAAAGACAGAGAGAAAGAAGAAGAGAGTTTCTTACACATGTTATTCAGCTGTGTAAACGGGCGTAAGGCGGGTCTGGGGTCTCGGGTTGCCAGTGAAAAGGGCTCATATTTATAAGACACTGGCAGCCCCGACACCTCTTACACACACGTTAATATTATTATTATTACTGAGCACTCAAAAATGGAAAATGGCAGCAACCTGAGAGGCCTGGAGAGGAGCGCATGTGTGTTCGTGATAAAACGCAAGTATGTCTGTGAGAATATGTATACATAAGAGACAGAAAAAGAGAGGGATAGAAAGAGTCCCACTGGAAAAAAAGGGGGCAGAGAAAGAAAAAGAAAGGTTGCAGAAAGAGAAGTTTGGCACGGGGAGATGGATAGGGAGAAAGTGAAACGTGATCTACTGAACATGTTAGTGCTGTCAAAGAGGGAAAAGAGAAAAATAAGGAGAAAAGGGGTGTCAGACACGAGCGTGTATTCCAGGACAAGATTATAAAATTCCCGCAAAAACGGCATAGACATGTTGGAACAGACAGACAGACACACACATATTGAGCAAAGTAAATTCTTAACAGGTGGGTGGGGCCACTCATATCAATGACAGATCCGTAATTTCCCTCAGGGTCATATTTAACCAATCACAGATCTGGTTACATAACCAGATCACAGGCCCGTCCAACGGTGTCACTGAATACTAGTCAAAGTTCACGAGGTCCAATGTAACATTCCCAGATTTCCTACGAACAGAAAGGAAACCGTGACCAGCACATCAGTGAGGCTTGTGCAGCACAATTTGTGTGCTGTAATGAAATGCTGGCAATGTTCAGAAGAGAATACAAGCGCTTGCTGCGTACTGTATACTGCATTTGATTTTTAAAAATAATATTTTTAAACAGCATGCAGTATGCAATAATAAACAGTAGTATGATACATTAGAGTGGCCATATGCCCCCTTTTTCCCAGACATATCCTGGCCAGGATTTCTAAATGGCCTAAAATGGCTTTGTTTTTGTATTGTTTTCATGCATGCTGAAACTACTGATTGAAAAGTAGGTTTGCTGGAATTGTACATAATCAACAAATCATGGAGAAGGTGGGATCTATGAGAACGGTAAAAGCGATGCAAATACACGTACATATGATGTATGATGACTGAGAGCATGTCAATAGGAAAACAAAGCCAAAACCCAGACATTTTAGGCAATTTAGAAATCCTGGCCAGGATATGTGTGTTTTCTTTGTTGGCACATGCAACATTAAATTGCATGGCTTCCAGGTATAATCTGGAAAGCAAATACAGTCAGTTTGAATTTCAAATTTGTGTAAAAAAAACAGTGTTAAACTCCTCAGAAAGTCAAACTATTAGTAGTTAAACATACTGAAAGTGAAACTGAGGTGAGAAACTGCAAAATTAAACACTCCAGCTTCACAATTGTTTTGTCTATGTAGTGCACTCTAATTGTATACTGCATATCTGGCCTATTGTAGCCTATTGGTTATTTGGGTAATTCATGCATACAGAAAATACATGCACAGTATACATAATGCATAAATCATATGAGCAGTATGTCATTCTGAACATACCTGTTGACAGACTCATGTGGTACCACTGCTTCCCTGAAGGAGGCAGCAGTCTTGTTGCTTTGATTTGTTGATTTGTATCATTAGCCTCTTTGTCCTCATCATCCTCACCAGCACAGCACATTCACCAATGAGAAATGAGCACAAGAGCTGATGAACGGAGAAAGGGAGATGAGGAGAGATAGGAAAGTTATCTGACCTGCCTGTGTGTGTGTATTCCCTGGTGTGTTTGGGTAATAACACACCAAACAGACCTGTAGACTCACACACGGAGATTTAATGAGAGTAAAAGCTGGTGATTAATAAAGAACGTGGAATGAAAGTGCTGGAGTTTGATGAGGACGAGGCCAAAATGTGTGTTTTTACTTAGCTATACTTTAGGGGGAAATTAGTCGCCAGAATTTAGCTAAATCTGACAAAATCTCCCTTGTGCAGACATTCAGGAACATTTGGAAAAATTGGACTGGATTGGAAAAACGATTCATTAATGAAATAAATGTTTCTTTTTTTCTCTCTCCCTCTCTCTCTCTGTATATGTAAATGTTTTCTTTTAGGATTAGTACTTGGTGTGTAGTCATTATAATTAGCTTTATTTAAAAACAAAGGAAGTCTACAATATGTCCTCATTGATCTATGTAAATGTGGGCATCTGGAACATTTGTTTAAATGTGAGCAGCCTAGAAACTCAATAATCATGATTTAAGTTGCTGATGGATGCTGGTTTAGATGTAACCGGTGGATGTTTCCATCTAGACCTGTTGGAAATTGAGTCTAAATGAAGCAGTCGGTCTGTGATCGGCCTAGAAAAGAGAGAGATGACAGACGGTTTCTACTGGAGGGAGTGACAACAATTACGGAAAAAAAGAAAAACAAACTGACCCAGGGGAAGACCAGTCCTGCTCATTTTCTGCTGAGTAAACTCAACACGAAATCATGTTTTTTCTGAAACGAATTAATTAACAACCACAGGCCAACTATGAGACAGAGAGAGAATTATAAGTGGTGTTTGCTTTAAACAAACCTCTATCGCTGAACATAAAAGCTGAATTGTGCATCGCCCTGCATCGTTTGTGCTCCAGATGAATGATTCTTCAAATCATGTGTCTTAAGTGATCAGACACAACATTTTTACCTGCTGGACCATAAAAAGAGTGAAAAACTCCCACTGAAGAAGGAAGCAGGGCCACATCTAGATTACAGATATTCACTGGAGACAGTAAGAAACCACGTGGCAATGCACCTAGCAACTAATGAACACCCTAGCAACGCCCTGGAAAAAACCCAAAATCACTGCAGTAAGTTTTATATAAAAATTTAAACATGTATTAATGCAATATATTATTTTACATTTTCAGAAAACAGAAAATGTAAAAAAATTCTATTCGAAGTGTATATAATGCAAAAACTATTTTTTTGTTTTCTGGAAAAATTTTTTTTAAATTAAGTGACTTTATGCTTAAACAACCCAATCATTACAGTGAGTTTTGTAGAGAAATGTAAAGATGTATTTATGTAATATGCAATTTCCAGATTTCTATTTGAAGTGGATACACTGCAAAAAAATTAAAAAAAATTAAAAATTAAAAAAATGTTAAACATTTATGTTAATGTTAAAAATGACAAAACATAAAAAGTTTTATTTTCTGAAAGAATATCAAAAAAATAATTGTTTAATTTTTTTTTTTTTTTTTAAAGAACAAATATCTGCCAATGGGGTCAGAAAAATAATCTTATTCTTCCTTTGAATTAAATTTATTCTTCTAACCCCATTGACAGATATTTGTTCTTATCTAAAGTATACGTCATTTTGATACATTTTACAAAACAAGACTCATTACCTCAAGTCATTTTGTATTTCAAGTAAATGTATCTTGATTTAAGAATGTTTAGATATTTGTATCGGAAAACAAGACATGATTTCTACAAGACAATAATAAAATATGTAGCAACCACCTAAGCAAAGCCCTGTCAACAGCCCACAACATCACTGCAGTAAGTTTTGTACAGAAATCATCACTCACATTCTCGTCAGAAAAAGTAAAACCTAACTTTCTACTCAAATCTTATAGCTGCATTCACAACCGATTTTTCCCAACTCCTCTCTTTTTCACCTTTCCTCTTCCCTCTCTCTCAAAATCGCATGTTATGGCTAAATGCCCAATGAGTCACAACTCTGGTAAAACCATCAGAGAGGAAAGAAACAAAGGGGGAGCGAGAGAGAGGGCAGAGACCAGGGTTCATTCTCCACTTCCAGTCCAGTAGTTCATGCGTGCATGTCACTAGCGTTTAATCTTCAAAGAGCAGCGCACACACACACACATACATAGAGCCAAGTAACATTAGAGTTCTGTATCACCAGTACATGCCCTACCCATCACTCCCTTCTGGTTGCCAGTGGAAACCACACAAACAATCCCTCTTGGGCAATAGCAGGAGTCAGCAGAGGATGCAGTGCTCTCTCTCTCTCTCTATTGTGTGCTAGACGGCATGCACATAAATATGCATGCGTGTGTGTGTTATTGTCTGGATTACATTTTAATTCTTACATTTATATGAAGTGTGTGTTTGGCCTCAAAAATGTGATGATGTCACATTCTCTGGCAGAGTGGAGCACTTTGAAACTGTTTGAGTGCATGAGCGAGAGAAACCTTCAAAAACTGTGCAAAATGTCGTAATCTGACAATCAATTTGACAACATCAGGGATGTTAACAAAATGTTGAACAAAGAGCACAGCTTCCAGCGAAGTGTGTGTTTATCTAACGCACATGCAGGGCCAGTGAGTGACCCACACAGACAAATTACCATCGAATGACTTTCCAGTGTCCAGCAGGCCATATCATTCAATCTGTTTGTTTTTCCTTTCATTAAACTGAACCATCTGCCTTGATTTTAGCCATTATTAAACCATGGAAATCATATTGTTTGGATTTCTGTTCAAGTGTATACACACAATGATTATTGTCTCTTTTTGTCATCTTCAGTTGTTTTGGCTACACTGGACAATTTGTACATGGTCTATGCAATGAAATTATTAGAAAATTAAAGTAGTGACTGTCTGTCCAAAAGTCAAAAGACCCCCCCCAAAATAGTCTTAGACTTGTTTTCATTGCAAAACTCAATTTCTTTTGCCAGTTTTGTTGTGTACAAGGTTAAAATTAACTAAGTGTGAGCACATTTTTCCTCAGCAAGCAGATGAGAGGAAGAGGTTGTTTTCTCTCTTAAAACCTAATTAAGTGCCCCCTACGGCTCACTACTAAATATCTGCACCTGTTCAGAAGATATAAAGCTTCTTTTAAGATCACATTTACCAAAATCAATCCTAAACCTCTTCTTAAATGGAAAGTTCACCTCAAAGTGAAAATGAATGTCCATGTTGACTGAAGTCTGGGGTCAGTAATGTTTTTGGAAAAGTTTTTTTCTGCTCACTAAGGCTGCATTTATGTATAAAATATACCAGTAATATTGTGAAATATTATTACAACTTAAAATAACTGTTTTCTACGTTAATACATTGTAAAATATAATTTACTTCTGTGATGCAAAGCTGAATTTTCAGCATCATTACTCCAGTCTTCAGTGTCACATGATCCTTCAGAATTTATTATAGTATGCTGATTTGATACTCAAGAAACATTTCTTATTATTACCAGTGTTGAAAACAGTTGTGCTGCTTCATAATTTTTCGTAGAAACCAACATATATTTTTCTTTGATGAATAGAAAGTTAAAAAAAACACTATTTATTTGAAAAATAAATATTTTGTAACATTATAAACCTCTTTAGTGTCACAGTTTAATGCATCCTTTCCATATAAAAGTATTACAAAAAAAAAAAAAAACAGCTTTTGAACAATAGTGTACTTAAAAATCAAATACACCTTTATCACACATGTATGGTGCTTTTTATCCTTTTTAAAGCTCAACAACCCTAGTTCCAATTCATTTTTGTTGTATGTAAAAGAGCAGACTGGGTTTCAAGCAACCTAAGGGTGATTAAATAATGACACAATTTGCATTTTTGGTCAAACTACCCCTTTAATGTCACTTAACTCATTTGCTCTCTTAACCTTAAGAGTGACCCCAAACCCTTAGATTGACCTCTGACCCCTCATCCACCTCAAAGGGTGATTTGAGCGAAACTCCAAGCCTAAATAAACGATTTCTTGAAGCGCAGTACCCACACGTCCGCTCTCACCCCGGGAGGATGCAGCTCAGGATTCAGGCCTTCCCAGAAACTCGAGCAGAACTCCTCCAATACAAACACTCATCAATAAGTAGTCACATCGCATACTGGACGCACTGCGACACTTCGTAAGACCTCATCTACATGAGAACATTCCCTCCACGCCTGTCAGCGCGCATATGTGTGTGCGAACAAAGGCGAAGAGGGGTCGAAAAACAATTACGGTAAAAAATGACTAATATGTCACAGACGTGCTGAAGTACTTTTTTTCCCCGCTCTTTTTTATCCTTTCTTTTCAAAGTCACTATAATTACAAACAAAAGGGTTGATTTCTTTCCAGCTCTAGGCATGATAATGGAGAATCTAGTGGGAATCAAAGATACAGACACACACATATGCATCGACGCAAAGTGACGAGAGGTTTACACAATGCATGCACACGTACACACTGTAAACGTACGTGTCTTCTCGTGTACTTGTTCAAACACAGCTGCTCTTAGTTGGTGACAGAAGACAGTGAATCAATACACTTGAGACACGCATGCATGAGTCTTTTTGCAAGCAACAGCGCAGGTGGTCGTACTGGGGTAAATTAAGCAATGCAAAGTACTTTTTCCAGTACAAATATCTAAACCATCTTAAATCAAGATGCATTTACCTGAGAAGCACAATGGCTTAAGATGTTAAGTTTTGTTTTCTGAAAATCTGGATCATCTGCAGTGAATGGGTGCCGTCAGAATGAGGGCTCAAATAGCTGATAAAAACACGTTAATTGATGGACTGGAGTCATGTGGATTACTTGTTGATTTTTTTATCAGCTGTTTGGACTCTCATTCTGACGGCACCCATTCACAGCAGAGGGTCCATTGCTGAGCAAGTGATGTAGTGCTGAATTACTGAATTATCTTGGATGGACTGAAGCTGAGTATATTTTCGGCAAATTTTCATTTTTGGATGAACTCTTTTAAGTCATTTTCCTTCAAAATGTATCTTGACTTAAGAATGTTTATATGTTTTACTGGAAAACAAGACAAAAATCATTATTTGCAGTGAGGCTTTGCCAACTCATCCAGTGACAGAGGAGCATATCCTGCTTGATCCAGCAGTTAAGAAGAACATTTGGTCAATTCAAACTAGCACACATACCACAAGTGCACACAAACACAGTAACACAAGTGCAAGCACACAAGCGCTCAGCATGCATCTGAATGTCATCATTGGTGCTGACGAGATGCCAAACAGTAATGACACCCAGATCACCTACACATTACTGCCAAGTGTGTGTGTATTTATGCCCCACATCACCCATGGATTAACCACACACGTGTTTGCATGCAGTATGGCTGCAACGAGACTAGAAGAACCCAGCTGCTAATGAACACGTCAAATGCGTGTGTTGTGTTTGTCAGCGTGTTTGTTTGTTTAATGCACTGCCATAATTTGCGGGACTGCTATGTGTGTGTGTGTTTCAGACCAGAGATTAGAGCATCTGTTCTAAAGAGAGGAGTGGGTATTTTCGTCTTTCTCTCGTCATATGCCCCTGTCATCCCTCCATTTTCCATTTTTACACACAGCTCCAGATGTTGAAGAACTGAAATATTAAATTACAGAAATTGGCTTGTTTCTGCACTTTTGGCTATATCAAAACAGCCCTTCCCTAATGCAGTCTCTCTGTAAGACGAATAACATACCTTAAGCAGGTATGCAGACACAGTCGTGAATGTTTGCCAATGCATCGCAATTGTACATACAGTAAGACGTTTCACTTTTCTTTCTTTTTTTTAAATAATACTTTTATTCAGCAAGAATGCATTAAATTGATCAAAATTTCAGTAAAGACATTTACATTGTTACAAAAGATTTCTATTTCAAATAAATGTTGTTATTCTATTATTCAAAGGATCCTGAAAAATATAAATGTATCACAGTTTACTCAAAAATACTAAGCAGCACAATTCTTTTCAACATTGATAATAATAAAAAATGTTTCTTGAGCAGCAAATCAGCATATTACAATGATGTTTGAAGGATCATGTGACACTGAAGACTGAATTAGTGGCTGCTGAAAATTCAGCTTTGTATTACAGGAATATATTACATTTGATATATATTATATAAATCACTTATTTTTAAATTGTAATAATATTTCACAATTTTAGCATATTTACTGTATTTTTGCAACCATGATAAGCATAAGAGGCTCAAAAACACTGCAGTGGCTCCAAACCTGAGTACTAGACACTCTTTCAAACGTCTCTGTGTCATTGCATGCATTACTAGTCAAGTAGTTAGATAAGAACAGATTAAATAACTTGCTAGCTGACCTGAAAGAGAAAGAGAGGTTAAGGTTAATGCCCGCAATAGCATGTCTGATGCTGCGATTGCAAAGCGTACTACAAATTGCACAACATGTAACTGACACATTTCAGAACACAATGATGCCTGAAATTTAGCTAGAAATCGCATACCTAATGGTTCAGATGATAGATTGTCTGTCTCTATAATCGTCCAGACTGGTGGTTCTCCCTCTTTCTGGTTCTAGGTGTGTTCTGCTGCACGGCTGTTCTGGATTAATTCTGGATGATTGTGGAGACTCCTGAAGGTTCAGACATTTTCTGGGCCAGCTGCTCAGAAACATTACAAAAGACATTAGCTTACCCATAAATTAGGGCCCAGCCACATCAGCAGATTGTTAATTCACTTTGAGTTCCCTGTAACCAGGTGCAAAAACAAAAACAAGGGGCCTAAAACAGAGCCCTGTGGGACACCGAGGTGCTCACTTACAGAAGTCTACTGAGAGATGACTCAAACCTCTGAACATTCACACACAAACTCACACATACACATATACACACACTACCTGCGGCCATTGTTAAAGAAAGAGATGTTTTCCTCACTTGGTAAAGGGTGTATATGGGTTTATAAGGCAGTTCAGTGGTTTGTGTCCAAAACAGCATGATTAAACTGTGTGTGTGTTTTTCTTGTATTCATATGTTTATGTACGCATATGCAGTGAAGTGTGGAGACTTACGTGTGTCAGATGTATGTTTATATGTATGCGTGTGGCACATGTGCAGTGACTGCATACGTCTGTTATGTATATGTGATGAGTCTGTATGTGTGTGTGATTGATATGTGATGTGTATGTGTACGTGTGTGTGTGTGTGTGTGTGTGTGAGCCCGTCTGCTCAGGGCATTGGTTGAATTGTTTCCACATGTGTCTTAATGCAGTTCTAGGCGCAATGGGTGGGGGAGAAAATGTGTGTGTGTGTGTGTGTGTGTGTGTGTGTGTGTGTGTGTGTGTATTTTGAAGGGGGGGCATCAGGTTTCATAGCACCACGAACCACATCTGGGCCTCCGTGAGCAGAGGTAAAGTTCCCACGACTAACCACACACAACACATACATGCATGGACGCATTGCATCAAAAGATACAAAACATGACGTACACACATGAAAACCACATGGCACAGGTTAACAAGTGAGCAAACACACATGCACCAGCATCATGCACATGATGTAACACATATCCAGCAGCGACAATCAAAAACACCACACACACACAAACACGCAGCACACACCCTGGTTCGCTGGCACGGCAGTTCTCTCTGCCATGGGCACACGGGCGTTTCACTGGCATTAAACACATGGTAGGAAAATGTGAATGTATTCAGTAATCGCTCCTCTATTACACCCAGAGAGGGAGAAAAAGAGCTCTCCTACATCTCATTTACACAACAAACAGAGAAAAATGAGGGAGGAAAAAAAAAGAGCAAAAAGAAGAGAAAAATTCTAATAGGCTGCAGTTGGGCATGTCTGGACTGAGATTAAAGAGAGAAAGAGAGCAGAACAAGAAAGAGAACATGAGAAAGGGAGGAGAGGTGTGAGGTAGAGGGGAAATGAAGGATGGATGAACAGCGGCCTTAAAAACAATCTGGACACCTAACAGAATACACTTCAAAATGTCTTTGCATTACATGACAAAAAATTACAGCAAATGTCATTTAAGTTATAAAAAGATGCACAGGCACATTTTGCAATCCAAACTTTTGACAAAAAGACGTTTGGTGGTTTGAAATGATAAAACAGTTACAGTGTTGAACATGAAGCCAGCCAGTTTATTTGTGGTTAGTGTATGATGAAATGTGATTCTCTATACCTATGTGAACTTGAGAAGAGCTGACTTTATATCAGGGTTGCCAACTTTACAAGCCCATCAAATTTCTTGCCAGCCAATTTATTAAAACAAACAAGCAAACACCAACAACAACAATAATAATAATAATACTAATAATTCAAACTATATAACAATAAATACAAAAATAAAAATGACAATAAAATAAACAAATAATATACAAATGCTACAATACAAACTGTATAGCTTGTTTGTTCAGAGTTGTAAAGCAGAAGAGCAGCTTAAAAAACCTAAATTAAAGCTAATAAAGACAAACAAAGGCTGTTAATAGGTCAGGATGCAGGAGCATTTTTTTCCCACCAATTTGATGTTCAACAACAAATATTTGAACAAAATGTATATTTTAGTGCTCACTTCTCTGTTGCGCTCTATCTTACATGCATGTGCCAAATGTTGGCAACTCTGTTCATGCATCCACTTGAAATCACAGGTGATGCAAAGACACTGAAATTTCAAACATGAAGAAAAATGAACTTTGTGAAAAGAAGAGATCATGCCATATATAGACACTGATATTCTTTACATATAAGTGTAACTCAAGTGTCCCAAAACATTTCGGGGCCACTGTTTGGTTGTGTGCATGCATGTGGTTAAATAAATCTGGTCAGGCAGAAACACAAATCACACACACACAAATAGATCCCAGATTTGTTTACAAGCACTTGACCGGATTTACAAAACTACTGTGTAACTAAAGAGCCGGTTCTAATTTGCCATCAGATAAGCGCTTTACAAAGAGCGCGAGAGACAGAGAGAGAGGACTGTTTAGTTACTGCAATTCATTAATGAGTTCAGAAACCTTTAACACACAGTGAGCCAGCAGTCAAACATACACACACACACACACTCACTCACTCACTCACTTGCGCAACAGACCAACAGAGTCCAGGAAAACATCATTTTTACCAAAACATGCACATAACTACACACACATGAGCAGCTGACTCAGCTTTGAGAAACTCAGACAATCTGAGAAACTGTAGATCTGGATCATAACAGCTCAGAACCTTCAGAATCAGATCTCACAAAAAATGGAATGTTTTAAAACTGATTTTTTTTTTTTTTTTTTTAATTTAAAATCCCGTCTCATGATTGGTCGATCCAGCATTCTATTGGTGACAGATCTAAGGACAATCAATCAATCAATCAATCAATCAAATGTTTTAATGCAATAAAATTCATGTTTTATCGAAAATCTTAGGTCTTAGCATTTTATTTATGCAGTAATTTTGAATGCATTAGCTGTGAATACTGTATGACCTGTTATTTAGAGAACCAGGGAGATTCTGTGTTCCTTGGAACAGGTTGGATGAAGTGTGGAGAACTGATGTGATGAAGAAAGAGATAAACATGACAGAAAGAGAGGAAGGTGATGAAAATGAAAAGGGA
>JAFVLL020019591.1:0-13804 GCA_021397915.2 Tor tambroides
CTAAATTTCATCTGTCCCAGATAAGGGTATGAATATTTATGCAATGGAATCATTTAAGTTTTCTATTTTTAATAAATTTGCAAAGATGTTAAAAACCTGTCTTTTGCTTTGTCATTTGGTGTATGGAGTGTAGATTGATGTGGAAAAAAAGTCATTTAAAGCAGTTTAACATAAGGCAGCAACATAACAAAATGTGAAAAAAATGAAGGGGTATGAATACTTCCACAAGGCACTGTAAATATACTTTTCCGGTGTGGGTGCAAAAGTTTCACATCAAAGATTTTTGTTTGCACATATAAGTTTCTCACACATGTGGGAAAGTATGGAAGCTAATTTCCGCCACGAAAAATAAATCTCTAAGTTTACATCTCACGATTTTGATTTTTTTCTTGGAATTTTGAGTTTACATCTGGCACTTCTGACAACAAAAAAATCTTTTTTTTTTTTTTTTTTTGGAATTCTGAGTTTATGGGCCAGATTTACTAAACAGGGCAAATTAGTGTTAGAATGCCATTCCATAAAAGTGCAGATGGGAGAGGAAAATTCTGTGTGTGATTTACTAACAATGCGCACATTAAGGCTGGCGCACACTAGATGATTTTCAGATCTTAAATGATTTTAAAACCATGGGAGACCACAGACATGAAGACAGTTCAACCGATTTTTAGCCTTATATTCCTCTGAATGCACACACTAGACGATTCGACCAGACCTCGAGACCACACACTTGTCGATTGTAGGAACGATTTCACAGTGACACGTGATCTCACGGACATCGCGAGATCAAACGTGACTAGAGAAAAAAAAACAAATAGAGGAAAATCAACGTTGCCAGCAGGCTCTCCTGGTGCACGTTCTGTTTCACAGTGAAAAACAAAGTATAGAAAAGAATATGGGTGATGTTCTCTGCTTTCATGACACATTTGTAGCTACCAAGTATAGAAGCACATAACATCCGGTAGGTGACGCTTGCTCGCTTTCATTGGCTATCGTGGGTATCACGTCAGAGGCAGCCCGATCAAGAGTCGTAAATATCAAACATGTTTATTTACGATTTGAGTTCGAGGACACTCCGTCTCGATCGGGAGTAGTTAAATAATCATAATGACACCACACAACAGAGGATTTTTCGGACAAAAAAATCGCTTGCGACAAGCCGCGAATCGGGCCACCCCCCCCAATCGTTCGGGGATACAAATCGGGCTTAAAAACGGCGTTAAAATCGTCTAGTGTGCGGCCAACTTAAAGAACACAGGCACAGCCGGATCATTTCCATAATGACCAGCACAATCTACCAAAACCAGAACAAATTTCCACCTGCTTTAAGACATGTTTTTTTTGGGTGTTAAATAATGGCGCAAATACTAGTAATTTGACGAGCGCAAACGTTGTTGCGTGATTCATTTTAACACTCTCCTCCTATAAATTTTGTGTCTGAAAGGGAAACTCCTACAAATGCATATTCCAACACATGATTAAAAAAAAAAAAAAGAAGGTAATTGCAACTTTTTATCTTACAATTCTGAGTTTATCCCTTGCAATTACAAGTTTATATCTCAAAATTCTTAGTTTATATCTCACAATTGCAAGAAAAACGTTTGTAAGTTTGTAAGATAATCCGTGATGGAAATAAGTTTCCATAGTTCTCCTGTGTGCACAAGAAACTCTGAGGGCATTTTTTTCTGCAAATGTAACTAAATGGAGGTCCGTAGAATGTAATGTATTTTCCTCCAGCTTGTCAGCAATATGGTGCCCATCTAACGAATAAATCATAATTATTTATGAAAAAAAAAAATACCTTGAGTAGAATTCTGCAAGATCCTTTAGTGAGACAGTTATGTTTATGCACAGGCATGCATGCAAAGTTTGTGTGTTAAAATGTAACATCCTACAATGGCTTTGACATGGTTCATTTAAATGGTTAGAAAAAGTGTGCAACAAACAAACAAACAGGCATGTGACATGACTTCAACACGTGTAATTCCGAAGTCATTGGGAAACTGTCATCCATGGCTTCACAGGTTGGCAAAAGCAGAGTGTTTGGCAGCAGCGGTTGAGTGAATGGCTCCTCGTTCAAACCGGGGCACAGAGGCGTGACACTATCAGAAATGAGCAGGGAAGTGACTTGTGAAGCCAGTATCAGTTTGTCCAAGAAATGCACAACAAACTTGCCATTCCAGTCGCGGTCATTGGCAACCCCAGCAGCAAAAAAACACACTGGACCCAAGTGTGAAGCAACAGCAGCAGCAGCAGCAGCAGCAGCTATCTGGTTTCAGCATTCCCACAGTAATATCTGGATGCAGAAGGGATGCTGCGACCCGCCAGGGCCGGAAAACAGAGTACCTTACTGGACCACTTGCGAGTCTCCTGATGCAAAGACTGCGCAGCGGCCAAAATGGGCTGGTTAACTGGCTGATTGGAAGACATTAAGAGCAGCTCTGGCTCAAAATCATCCTCGTTGTCTGTGAATTCATCTTCATCGTCTATATCTACTTCCGCCTCAGCGGCCTCAAAACCCTCGTCTGTCACTTCAGGCTGGGGAGGCTGGGGAGGAGGTGGAGGGGGGGAGGAAGGAGCCAGCATGGAGAAAGAAGGACAGAGTTAGTACGAGAGGCACTGCATGGAGATTCCCAGGACATGATTGTGGGAACAGCTGGGTTTAGGATAGCTGGGAGGGGCAGCATTCTGGGTCCTGCTGGGTAACGTCTGCCACAGGGTTTAGAATGTCAACTGAAAATCATGTAAACTGATCTACTCTCACTTAAAGTCGAGGGTAGAAACTGGGTGGTTAATTTGGACAGAAAGCAAACAAGCAAAGCCCCCAACAAGATATGATGAAATACATGATGGGTTCTCCATAAAAAAAGCAGCTTTGACAGATTGTTACAATGAATTTATATTTATTTTAATTAATTGACATATGCATTTAAAAAATATATTATTATTTTATAGACATTGTCCTTAAATGTATTCTTTAAATTGTCCTGATTTTTTTAAACTTTCATTATTACTGAATAAAGATTTTTAAAACATTTGTTTGTGATACTGTTCTCACAAAAAAAAAAAAAATTTATAGCTGCCAAAATAGTTAGTCATATAGACCGTAATTTCCACGAACACTAACGTTCAAAAGTCTGGGGTTTAAAGTTTTTTATTTTTATTTATTTTTTATTTATTTTATAATGGATCAAAATGACAGTAAAGACATTTATAACATTACAAAATATTTCTATTTCAAATAAATGCAGTTTTTTCTATTTCTATTCATAAAAGAATCCTAAAAAATCTTTTGGTTTCCACAAAAATATTAGGCAGCACAACTGTTTTCAACATTGATAATAATAAGCACCAAATCAGCATTTTAGAATGATTTCTGAAGGATCTTGTGACATTTTAGACTGGAGTAATGACTGCTGAAAATTCAGCTTTGCCATCACTGGAATAAATTACATTTTAGAATATATTAAAATAGAAAACTGTTATTTAAAACGGTAATAATATTTCACAATATTACTGTTTTACTGTATTTTGTAACAAATAAATGCAGCCTTGTTGAGCACAAGAGATTCAAAAACAAAAAATCTTTCCAACCCTTAACTTTTGAATGGTAGCTTTTCTATCTATCTATCAATCAGCAGTTTCTCAGTATTTCAATAATTCCTCATTTTTACACTCTATTCAGTTTAATAAAGTGAATATTATCATTACTGAGCAAGTAATAAATGGGGCTGTGTGCAGATACAAACAGGGAAAGAACATGTTAACATGCAAAAAAACAAATAGTTTTCACAAGGACCAAGACAAAGCCATGAAGGGACTATTATAGAAGTAGAAGAAATAGCACAGAAACATCCACAAAATGACAACGACACAACCAGTAAGTCAAACACACCCAATGGGCTCTCACTATGGTCACCTGATTGGAAGTATTATTGCTTACATCACCTTCTAGCACCTAAACAAGGCTTTGTAATGAGCTTGTGTCAGCTCCGTGCTAGTTTCAGTTGATATCGCATCCACTGAAGAAGACATTTCCCATTAGTTCAAGTTAACTCAGGTAACTTTCATAGCAGATGCTCTTTTGTGGTAAAGCTGCGAAGAAAAATCATGTATTGCTCCATCACTATGGTAAAAAAAATGAATCTGCTTGTTAAAACGTTAGAGCATGCAAACATTTCTTTCACAGATGACAGTTTCCGTTCTTTTTTCCCCTGAAACTGGAATCATCACAGAGATTTCCACATTTCAGGTTAAAGACAACAAAAACACTCCGATTTCAACAGAGGCAACATTTCACAATCATAAAAAGCAGACCAATACACAAAGCGCATCTCAAACATGTGAACACATAATTTAGTTTTCTCATTAACTTTGTCATTTTCATCTTGACAGTCTTTGTGAGATTCGCCCTTTAATTTTTTGTTCTAATTCTTTAAAATGATTTATTATTGTGTTTTATTTACAGTACATTACCATTCAAAAGTTTGGGGTCGGTAAGTGGGGTTTTTTTTTGGAAAAAAGTTTTATGCTCACCAAGGCTGCATTTTTTGTTTAAAAATATAGTAAAAACTATTTTTGTTAAATATTATTACAACTTAAAATAACTTTTTTCCTGTTTTTAGATATTTTAAAATGTAATTTATTCTAGTGATGGCAAAGCTGAATTTTTATTAGCCATTACTCCAGGCTTTAGTGTCATTTCAGCCTTCAAAAATCAATCTAATATGTTGATTTGCTGCTCAAAAAACTTAATATTTTGTTGGAAACCGTGATACATTTTTTTTTTTTGGATTCTTAGATTAATATAAAGTTTATTTGAAATAAAAATGTTTGGTACCATTATAAAAGTCTGTCATTGTCGATCAATTTAATGCATCCATGCTAAAAAATAAGTATTAATTTCTTGAAAAAAAAATAAAAATCTTACTGACCCCAAGTTTTTGAACCATAATGTACTTCTAAAGAACTACAAGGAATGATTTTGTGCCTAGAACATAACAGTTCCACTCACCTTGCTGGACCATTTACGGGCCTCGTCATGTAGCTGCCTGGCCGCCACCATCATCGGCTCGCTCACCATCTCACCAGCTTTCTGCTCAGGGAACTCCTCGTCTTTCTCCTCTGGGGGTGGAGGTCTCGGGGGAGGAACCTCTCCCTCTGGGAGGGGCGGTTTGGGAGGAGCATGATCATCACTGACCTGACGGAATCATATGGGTGAGTAAATGATGACAGAATTGTCCCTTTAAGACCTGAATTGACGCTTTAATGATGCAGAGCTGCAGCACTTACATGCAGCTGATCAAGGTCTGGAGGTGGAGGTGGAAAGTCAGGCTCCTGAGGCTGGAAGGCTTCCCTGACTTTCCCAACAGCAGCCAAGATCCTGTAGCCAGAGTCCAGGAAGCTCTTTTGAGAACCTGATCATTAGGAGAAAAACATTTCTGTCAGTAATAGGAAGAAGTTGTTTTCTATAAATGTATCCAGAACATTTAGGAAAAAAAGACCTGGATCCTGGATGTTTCCTGCCACGGCTTTAGCAGCCATAACCATGGGTGAGATTGTTCTACCAAGTTCATCTGAAGCAGCTTTGACCAGTTCTCTGAATTTAGGGTCCTCTGAGTTCTCCACTTCCCGTTTGGCCACCAGAAGGACCCGGTTAGCCCGCCGGGCAATGCTGGTGGCCCCTGCAACCAACATCTGGGGCTGAACGTTAGCCATTGCCACCCGGCATTTATCAATGTCTTTCTTAATGGCCTCTTCTGAAGCATCCAAGAGGGATTTCGTGTCAATGGCTTCATCCACAAGACCTGAAATAAAGATTTTGAACATGTGAAAGATTTTCAAAAGATCTGATGTGGTATTTTATGTGATATGAGCTTTTGCTTACTGGTCATTTTTTCAATGTTGTCAATCCATTGGTTCTTCATGGTCTCAAAGTGCTCGTATGCAGCCTGGTTGCCAGGGTTCTTCAGCAAAATGCGTGCAGCAGAAGTAACCTGCTCATGAGAACAGCAAAAGAAAGATATACACATCAGACAAACAAATTAAATCACAACCTGCTTAATAGTACTCATTCTGAGAGCCTTTATTGGTAGAATTGTTAATAAACAGCAAAAGTTGCTGTGCACTGATATACATTTGATATTCAAAAATTTGTGATTTCTTTTAAAGGCTGTCAAACTTACAGTGATGTGAAAATTCCCACTTTTTAACAAAGAAATAGAGATTTAAATTACAATAACAGTGAGTGGTGAAAAAGCACTGTTCAAAAGTTTAGGGTCGGTAAAATGTTTTAATAAAATGTTTTAATTTTTTTTTTAACTCAAAATTTTTTTTAACTCAAAATACAGTAAAACTGTAATATTGTGAGAAATATTTACAATTTTAAATAACTTTAGTATTTTTAAAAAGTATAATCAGTTCATGTGATGGAAAAGCTCATTTGTTTTGTACTTTCACAGTACTTTAGTACTGTGACACTATAAAAGCTAGTTATTTTAGAAACATCCTCATAATTTAACATTCAATATTTTTCTCACACAGTCTTGTTTTAAGAATGAGGTCTCACTCAGTATTATCATCATGTTTGGTAGTCTCTGGCATCAAAAAGCTTGAATGCCCCTGGAGACTTGATACTGTGGCTTACGTCCAGCTATCAGTTCACGCATGGATTTATGTGCCCTTAAAGTTGCTCTGGCATAAGCACAGAGTTGGGCGTCCACGCATATACACACATATACATATATGAGCTGCATACCTGAGGTGTTAGATCTCTGGCTGATTTCACAGCCGCCTGGATGCCTTCAACCGTGCTCTTATTGGCTGTTCCCACAGCAGCGGCCTTCTCCGCTGTAGCACCCAGTCTACTGGCATGATTCTCAAAGTTAGATGCCCTTTCTTCAAAGACCTAGAGGAGAAAAAATTACAAAAAAGTCATTCATTTTATAATTCATGTAATTAATTATAATGATTAATTTATACATTTATTTATAATAAATATTTATATATTTATTTAGATATTCATATTATTTTAGAATATTTATATTTAGAATATTTATATTTTAGTTTTACTGATATACTGTTGTAGTTTTTATAAATATTTTGAATTAAAATTTCATTTTTATATCGTTTTCACTTTCATTTTAAAGTTTTAGTAATTTTGTTGTGTTTTTGTCATTTTAATTAGTATTTTATATGTCTATATAATTTTTATTAGTTATTATTTTTATGTTTTTGTTATTTTAGTACTTCAAGTTAAACTAAACAAAAATGAGAAATTTAAGTTTTATTATATTATATTTTATTTTAGTTAACGCTAATTTTTTTCAAGTAACAAAAATGTTTTTTTATGGTTTTAGTTTTAGGAAACTATAATAACTCTACAGTAACCATAATAGCTATGATAAATAATGACTATGTCTATGATGTTTGTATGCATTTCTGAACAAGTTATAAAATAATGATTTTGAGGATTCCTTCAAAATAAAAAAATAACCCTAAGAATAAAAGTTTTTTTTTTGCTTCTAAAAAAGTCTTTTTACAATTAGGTTTAGGGCTTGGGATGCTTTGTGTGAATTAGCATAATTGATATGAGACTGAAAAGCAATCTGCGCTCTGTTTAAAACAGGCTGTATACTCAGCGGACCTCCTCTCTGTTGGGGGCCTCAAGAGGCGCCGTTGCTGCCACAGCCAGGAGTTTAACTGGCGTGGTTGTATCACTGAAAACATCAGACACCTCCTGAGTCATCGCCTCCTGCATCTTTGCCTTCAGATCCTTGAAGGAAAAATATTATATGAAGTTATTTAAGTGTACAGTCAAAAACAAAAACATGTCAATTGACAAAAAAAGAATTGGAAAAAAAACTGTGTAGTGCAATTATTTTCCATCAGAGGGCAGCATTTGCTTATATATTACATTGAGCTAAAAGCCCTGGTGCTTTGAGTACTGCACTTACTCTAGAGCCAGCAGATCTGACCTCTGCACTTCTCATTTGAGAAGATCTAAACATCTGATTATGCTTCACCCACACCTGCTGTGTGAGAAAGATACCGGGATCTTTTAATAGAAAAGGGGGACACGATGCCTTACTTTAATTGCCTCCAGAAGATGAGCAGCCACAGCGCGCGCCTGAGGACTCTCTCCCTCTCCCCGCGCCGCAAGATCTGCCAACTGCATCATCAGCTGCTCCACTCGCTCACACTTTGCTAGCAGATCCTGTCTGTACGGCCCTGGTAGAGAGTTCGCCAGCCGGCGGCCTTCTGCTATCAGCCCCCGTATAGCAGCCTGGCCTGCAGACAGAGACATGACAGGCTCCCATTAAAATTTAATGGTGAAATGTGTCATTTCTAGCTGAAACGATCAAACCAGTTTCCCAAACACTCGCAACTCCATTATACTACTGGACAAACAGACAGGCCCTTCACGGAAATTAACCAACAAATTGCTTAAAGGGATAGTTCACCCAAAAATGAAAATTCTGTCATTAATTACTCACCCTCATGTCGTTCCAAACTCCAAAGACCTTCGTTCATCTTCGGAACACAAATTAAGATATTTTTGATGAAATCCGAGAGCTTTTTACCCTGCTTAGACAGCAAGGTAACTACCATGGTCAAGGCCCAGAAAGGTAGAAAAGACATCATTAAAATAGTCCATGTGACATCATCGTTGTACTCTTGTGAATGCACGGTGAAGACTGACACGGAAGTTGTTGAATAAAGTTGTTAAAGTTAAAAAGTATTCTCGTAGCTTCATCAAATTACGGTTGAACCACTGATGTCACATGGACTATTTTAACGATGTCCTTACCTTTCTGGGCCTTAAACGTGTCAGTTGCATTGCTGTCTATGCAGGGTCAGAAAGCTCTCTGAGTTCATCAAAAATATCTTAATTTGTGTTCTGAAGATGAACAAAGGTCTTATGGGTTTGGAACAACATGAGGGTAATTAATGACAGAATCATTTTTGGGTGAACTATCCCTTTAAAGCTGATAAACATTACACATTTCACCTTTAAGAAGAAGCCACAATCATAATAGAAACATTTGGTCTCAAGCCACCTTTTCACTATCTCTGAGAAGCAAAACATTGTTAGTTTTTCATTCATAGTCCACATGTGACCACCAAGCCAGAACTGATGTATTTTAAGTAAAACTATAAATACACAGTGAGAATTCATATTTTTTCACTAAAATGTTCATTTTTAAACACTATTTCTGTAAAATGGGTGGTTATAATTATTATCAGAAATAATTATTTTGTAATTATTACATAATTATGTTAATTAGCCCTAGACAGCCTACTATGCTTTTCTTTCAAACACACTGGCAGTCATTTGTTTTGTATGAATATATTCATATATTCATTATTCATTCATTTTACCAAGTGGAGCGCAACAGCTGCTTTATGATTTGAAATTTCTGTGCGACTGCCATTAATGTGGCAATCGTACACTTTTTTTTTTTTTGACTAATTGGCTAATAATTCAGTACTATTAGCACTACATTAGTATCTCTACTTGCTGGTTAATAAAATATGTTTTTGCTCCATAGCAAGCTCATTTATTGTACTTCACTTGAAAGAACTAACATACCACTTAAGTAGTATGCAATATTACAATCCAAGTATGCCATTATGCATCCAAAATGATAGTATATTAAAAATAAGCCAAAGGTGCCCAGATAGTATACTTTTTCTGGTGGATTTAGAATTGAGAATCTATGCCATAGCAGTTTTCTAAGCTTATTAAGCTTAATTAACAATGAACTCTTAGGTAATTAAGTTAGCAAGATGACGAGGTCTGTGGTATCAAGACGCAATTTTATGATGTGATAGTATGTCTCAATACTGGTCTTTCTATTCACTCGAAAGTATGGATTTTCCCTATCACGAGCGAAGTACAAAATAGTGTAAACATGTGAATTGGGACAAGCCCTGGTACTAAACCGTGCAGCTCTGGTCTAGAGTTACTCCAAGACTAAGTTAACCTGAAAGTAACATGACCTGCTGTGAATAGGTCACGAAGCAGCTATTTATGGTTTGAAATATTTTAAGTATGAACATAAATACAACAGGGACAGAGGAAATAGCCATCTGTCACATCATATAAAGGTCCAGAGTCAAGTGCCTAGTTCCATACGAATGAATAAGTCATTCAATATGCCAGTGTTATCCTTTGGGGGAAAAGTAATGGCCTCAGATGACAAGATGACAATTTCACTAGACTAATAACAGACACAGATATAATAACAGCCACTGATTCAATTCTAAATGGAAATGGATTGCCAAACTGCTTTTTTGTCTCATTTAAGAGATAATGTTTTACCTCATCCTGCCACCCACCTACTCCATGATCGTCCACTCCAGGGTTGTTGATCCAGTGCAAGGCCTGCTCCATTTTGCCCTCTAGCGTAACAGCAGCCTTGGCAGGTCTCATGTTGGCCACAGCACGGTTAGTCTTTGCCTGCAAGTTCTGCAAAGCTGTGCCAATCTGTTTGGCCAGTGCTCTAGCCTCAGGAGTATCCCCTTTACCCCTGGGGCACAAAAAAGTTCAAAAGAACAGTAGTTAAATCTTTTGTAACATCATAATTGTCTTTACTTATTTCTTAACTTATTTATCATTTTAATAAAACGTTTCATAACAGTATGAAAGGACTGAGTCACATCAGGCACATTACCCTGCTTACATAATCTGACCTAACAGTGAGCATGATACTGGTCTATCAAATTCACATTTTTCGTCATGTGCTGATCAAAGTCACAACATTATCTAAACATGATAGACTGGCATGAATGATATCAAGCTGAAAACCATCTGTTCTTTGAAAGTAGAAAGAACACTTTGAATGTTCCTGTAAATTAAAGGACTCTGACCATATGTACTGTAAATCTATAATTACATTTTACGAAGTTCAACCAGTCTCGCAGTGAGTCCTGCGACCTCATTGATGGAGCGCAGGATGTCGTCTCTCTCTTTAGGATCTTCACACAGGTCAGCGATGCGCTTGGCCTCTGCCAGAAGAGCACGGATGTTCTCTTCCCCCTCCGGACCACCGTTAGGATCAGCCAGCCAGCTCTGAACAGAAACAACCATTCACACAACAACTTCAGTTATATTACTGTCACAATCCTAGAACTACACCTACAGTACTAGTTAGTTAGCAGTATCTTCAAAAGTAATCTCACAGAACACTCTCAGACTCTTCTGTTCTCTTATTATCAGAACAAACATACTAGACTGACACTTGTCAACATTTCCTGTTTTGAATTTGAAGGAATATTTTAATCACATTGTCATTCAGCATATAAGTCTGTTATATAATCACATACTTTGCTGTTGTCTGTCACTGCACAGACAGCACAAAGTAAAAGTATTCTTTCTGTTTTTCAGTTATCCACCCTTTAAATACTTAGGAGTCACAGCACATCCCCACTAAATAACATCAGTCCAGACAGATTTATGTAACAGCTATTTAAATAAGGACACGTCTGTAATTATGAGTACCCATTTTATGTACCCACACATCCTCTGGGATGCATATACAGTCTCTTCAAATCTGTAAATATAGCCAAATGAACAATATAATAAAATCTTAACAATAGACCAAAATAAAAATAGAACTTTTAGGGAAAATGCTTCACATTTCTTTTGTTGTTGACATCAGTGGCCAGTCATTGATTCAAACCTCAGAATTCGGTGGAAATTCATCTGTGACTTGATTGAAACTATCCAAGCTGCAAATTTTCCAATTCAGCTTATGTTGTTTAATAATTTTATGATTATATTTTAGGGCCTGCACCTGTATTAAGTAATTAATTAATTAAGTAATAATAAAACTTACATATTAACAATACATTCCAGTGTTGTTAAAGAGATTTTTGTTTACATTGGTATGATTGGGTATAAGTTTTGATACTTTGTTGCCTTGTCAACTGAGTCTTGAAGCAAACCAGTTGAGCCACTTCAGACACATTAAACACACCAATCCACTAACAAAACATGCTTCAAGACTGACCTGGGCTGTGTCGATTCTCTTGGCAATGGCCTGTTTGGCATTGGTCAGGGCCTCCAGCTTCCGAGCAGCGTTCTCCACTTTCCCCACTAGGATATCTAAACCCTGGCCCACCTGCTGAGCTTTCTGCATACCCATAGGGGTGGCACCCTGACCTCTGAAGAAACAACATATATAAAGGATAAACAACAATAATATAATATAATATTAAGATCTCTCTGACTACCTGTTAACATTGATTAAACATGGAAATTTAACATGAAAAGCATCTGAACTGCATGTGAAGGTCAGTGTAACGAGCCCCCGTGTGTGAGACTGATCAGTGGGCCGGGGCAACCGCTGATTATCCGGCCCTTCAGCCTTTAATCTGCTTTCCTTGAGTCTCTCTAATGAGGTCAGAGCCCAGCGTCTGATCTTTCACTTTCACTCCAGCTTTCAACATCCCTGACACATGGACCCAAACTGTACCACACTGTTCCTTCCTTCTCCTGTACTCAGCAGTCAGGGATAAACAACCCCCGGAGAATTAGCCCGCTAACAAACAACGTCTAAACTGTGTTTATTGAAAAACCTGACACACTTTCTCGTGTTGTAAATTAGAAGCAGTTACAGCCCCTAGGACACATCACACGGGGGTAATACATTGGATAAAGGATGATGAGTATCATTATGAACAGCAAACAGCTGCATTAATGCATAATTCAGCTCACGCGAGTGCTACAGGAACATGCGGTGGCATTTGGCTCTCAGTGTGAAATGCTGAACTGAGGAATCTCGTAGTCGGTTGAATCAGCAGTACAGTGGGCTTTGATTATAATTCTGCCTTTCTCCAGGTGCACCTGAAGGGGGCGTACCTGGCGCGCACATCTGACACCTGATCCGTCATCTGGCCCAACGTCTTGGCTGTTCCCAGAATCTCTCGTCTCTCTTTCCCTGCACAAAGCTCACCCACTTTTCCTGCTTCATCCAGTATGTGACGCAGCGCATGCTCCCCCGGATCTCCTGCAGGTGTCACAGACTAAGTGTTAAGCCACTACACACATACTTTTAACCCAATTCAATTAAAATCATGGACATTACACAAATATTATGTACATTAAAAAAAAGCTGTCACGGGGCATACCCTTTCGAAAAGGTACACCTTTGTACTTATTTAGCCCTAAAGGGTACATATTAGTACTTAAAGTGTACATATTTGTACCTAATAATAGTATATTAGTAGCTTTTGAAAGGGTACCACAGTGACAGCTTTTGTACCTTTGTGTACCATTTGGGGTCTGTTTAAATAAGAAATTAATATTTTTATTCAGCAAGAGTGCAATTTTTTTTTAAATCACAGTGCATAAAAATGTAAAAAAGAATCACAGTAAAGACATTTATAATGCTACAAAAGATTTATATTTCAAATAAATGCTGCTCTTTTAACTTTCTATTCATCAAAGAATCAAAGATAGGTTTTTCATCAAAACATTAAGCAGCACAGCTGTTTTCAACATTGGTAATAAGACATGTTTTTAAGCAAATCAGCATATTAGAATGATTTCTGAAGGATCATGTGACACTGAAGACTGGAGTTATGGCTGCTGAAAATTCAGCTTTGCCATCAGAGCAATAAATTACATTTTAAAATATATTTAAAAAATAAAATAGTTATTTTAAATTAACCCATTAAATATCACTCACAGTTTTGAACATAGACATTATAGTGCACTATCCAAACTTAAATTTTTATAATTCATGAACGAAAACATTTTGTAACATTATATTTATGTACCATTTCCATGGTAATGCAATGT